>WBNH01000904.1:0-17110 GCA_013401255.1 Urocolius indicus
CTCCCCCTCTATTCTGCCCTGATTGAGGTCTTATCTGGAGTATTGTGTCCAGTTTGGGGCTCCCTGGCTTAAAAGGGACAGGGAACTTCTAGAGAGAGTCTAGCACAGGGCCATCAAGATGATCAGGAAACTGAACCATCTTCCTTATGAGAAAAGGCTGCAGGTACCTGATTTGTTTAGCCTGGAGAAGAGTAAGGATGGAAATCATTAACACTTACAAGTATTTACAAGGTGTATGTCAAGAGGATGAGGTAACACTTTTTCAGGTGTGTTCAATGACAGAATTAGAGGTAATGAGCATAAGGTGAAACACAGAACATTCCACTTAAATATAAGTCCTTAAACATAAGCCCTGACACAGGTTGCCTAGGGATGTTGTGGAGTCTGAGTCTCTGGAGGTTTTTGAATCTGTTTGGAGAGATTCGTGTTTTATTTCATCTAGGTGGACTGGATTTAGCAGAGGGGTTGGACTAGATCTCTAAAATACCTTACAAGCCCTACCATTCTGACATTCTACAAATGGCAGGCACCTGATCATTCTGTCTCCCATGCAGTTACGTCCCTACTACAGTTTTTTCATATATGCATATATGTACATGTGGTCACTGCTTCTCAGTTCAGAGTGATATTTTTCTAGCATGAAACTGAGGGTAGATATCACATGTCTCTGGGTCACTCTATGCATGTGTGTGGAGAACTAATTTTTCTCACTATGCTACAAGAATCTGGACAATTTATACCATAAGTGTTTCCGTGGCATTGTATGCACAAATTATGAGTGCAAAACTTTAAAAAAATTTACTAATGCACATATTAGCTAACAATGAATAATGAGCTAGTAGGCTAAACATTAATATGCTCATCACCACGTGATGAAATATCTGATGGGTCTTTACAGGCCAAGCAGTTGTCAATCAGATGGGGATGTGTCAGTCTCCTTTGCTTCTTAGAACAGAATAATTCTCTTGTGTTGCTGAATTAACATCTTCTGAGTCTCGGTGGTTTGTTCTTCTAGTTCTATATGTTTTCATGTATTTTTCCTCTTGAATTCTTGAGCTGTTCATGGCTCTTGTCTCAAAAATTAGACTTTGTGTTTTTACATGTTTTATCTTACATAGCCTTATCATATATACTATCTAACACCTTAATAATAGTTTTTCCTCAGTAAAGGAGTGACAATATTGTGAAGCTTCCTTGCATGACAGTAGTGCTCAGATCACAGATCCTGGAAGACTAACTGAACTTTACAGAAGTGTGAGTGCAAAGTGCAGTGGGATATTGTTGAAGAACAGCACATGGTAAAGAGCTATACCTGGTAGAGTCTTACCTCTGCAACAGGAATTGGCCATAGTGTTTGCTGCTTTTCAAAGCAGACCAATGTGTTGTTTGGGGGAGTGCTGACTTGCATAGCCAAATCTGTGACGTGGAGCACAATAGCAGTTTGGCTATTGGCTCCTGCAATGTTAGAGATGGACTGAGTGCCATTTTTCTTAGAACTTTGGAAAAGGCTGCTTCGAATGGATGAGGTAGAGAATAGAGACTTCTGGACCTTGGCTTCCTGAGATCTTTTATGCAATTCTTTGGTCAGCATACACTTTGAATCAGCTGGTGATTTCCATGCATTAGAGGAGGAAATCTGATGGAAAGCATCTGAAGGTCAATGCATTACAAGCATTTAAAACAGTTCTGTTTTGGAGAAGCCAACTATTTCACTTGTAAATGTCTTTACTCTTGGGGATTCAGTATTGAATTGCAGTTTTATATTATAACATCTGTCCTTTAATCTGTTAAAAAGAATATTTATTTTGCACTGAGATAGAGTGATATTAGGAATATGTTAACTTTAGTGTTGTTAAAACTGTTGTTGGACTATTACATAATAACATTTTCAAATTCTTCCTTTTTTCACCTGCATCTTTCATATGCCAGATTCTTTTGTTTAGCTATCCTTTCCTCTTTCTCAAATATATAACTCTTGCAGCCTGAAATGTATGTATCCAAGCTATCAATTGGCTCAAAAATCCATTATTACTAGGTAGATCTCAACATCATTACAGCTGAAGTTGACAAGCAGGTGATGGATTGTTCTCATTAAATACTGATATTTTAAAAGGTGTCCCAAACTTTCAGAGATTAAAATTAGGATTAAAAGTTGGAAGAATGGAAGACTGAAAAGATTAAACTTTCCCTATAACAGAACTATGGCCCAGGTAGTGACTAAATCATGAATTTTTCACCAATGTTTGTGAAAGTTTTGTGGCACCTTGCTTTCAATTGCTTTGGTAAGGGAAAGTCTGACATCACTTTACTGTTCTAGAAAGTGTGTTTTTCATGTCTAGCAGCATAGAAGCAAATTCTTCTAGTCAGGTTAAAACTTACAAGGGCAAATTGACCAAATCCCATACTGCTGTGTATTGTTCTGAATTTTCTTACTAGTTGAGTATTTTTGTTATATTGGATTTCTAGTGGAAATATATTTTAAATTATTAATAGCACTTTCTTTAGTGGGGATCAGGAAACTTAAATAATTATTTTTACAGAAAACTTTAAAATGGTTCTAAACTTGAATGTAGTTTTGAGAAATAAATTTTTGTTTTCCAAAATTTTTTTTCACAATGGAGTTACAAGTTGAATCCTCATGAACCTGCTCAAACAGGCATAATGCCTGGACAGACTCTCATAGCTCATGGGAGGTGAAATCTGCCTGGAGATCTCAGCTCCTTGGGGAGAAGTTGTACACGAAACACTTAAACTATAACTCAGATAATGCATGGCAATGCCAGGAACGGGATCATGCTAATGTCAAGTACCCTGGCTTTGAATTAAAAACTTTAGTATTACATCCAGCATCAGATTTTTTGTTTATTTGGTTGTTTTTTTTTAGTGCTGACAACCTGGAGACCTTGAAAATGCTTAATCATTTGAAATTTTGTTTTATTCTATTGCTGCATCCTGATATTCTGGCTAATGGAAGGATTGACAGCTCTATATTTAGAATCCAGTAAAATCTGTCTCCTTATCCTCCTGAATACACCTTGTGAAAGATCCTTCATCTGTGCACCTTTACCTGCCAGGCAAGATAATGTGGCATTCCCTCTATTTCCCTTGAGACATGTTTTCCTCTGAAAAGGACATTAGAGAAGGGGTTTCATAGCTGTGTTTAAAATGCCACACTTCATAAAGGCATTATGCTTTGATAATCTTTTTCTCAACACCTTTTTCAATTGTTTGGTGCATCAGGCTCCTGTCAGCAAGCCCCTCTTCATTACAAGGCATGCTGTCCCTCAGCAGGCAGTCCAGCCATGACATGCAGGAAATAACAGCTTGCCACCTATTCAGAGGTAGAGTCACCTTGAAGGATCTGTGCTACTTTTATTTTTCTCCCTTGAAAAATCTGTCTAGTGTGCATAAACCTGTTATATATATTTTTTTTTTTTTCCGAATGACTAGCAAACTACAATTTGATTTTGCTACATTGCTGTCAAAAACAAAAATACTTTGGATGCAAATCTTAACCTTAAACTGACTTGAAAGAGTATGAAAAAGTACAAAAGAGGATGAGCAAACATACAGAAAATTTTTTTTTTTTTTTTTGTAAAAGATGACTATCCTATAGCTATAGATGATAAAGTATATATATATATTTATTTAGAGTTATTATATATTAGTAAATCTTAATTTACTTATTTAGTAGATTATTGCTTTCTACTTCTGGTTTGCATCAGTTTACCTGAAACTTGACTTTAATCAGGAGACTCTAAAAATGTAATTAAAAAAAAATCTAAAACAGAGGAGTGCTATTTCTAATCAGTGAGTTATCTTTCCAGGCTCCAAATTATCCTGGATTATGGGACTACTAGTTCTCACTCTTAATTTACAGCCATATCGCATGAGAAAAACAGCTTTTCCAATTTTTCAGTTTCTCAGACCATTCTCCACTTTAAATTGCTCTCTAAACCGAAATAATTTAATGAACTGACGTAGAAAACCCTCTACCTTTAAAGCAAGCCTGTCTGCAAAATGGTTTTAAAGATGTGGTTTGACTCTTCCAACTGCTTAAAATACCTACTCAGATTGGAAAACACTGTTTCTAGTACTTTACTGGTTCAAAAATAGTGAAAGGTCAACAGATGCTAAATGAATAATTTTATTTAAATTTTAGAAAATGTAATGAGTAAAAAGTACCAAAGGATTACTGTATATTTCTCTGAAGTAAAATAAATCACTTTGTTTAAATGAAAATCAATTGAAATATTAGACATTATATTAAAATGAAATGCTTCCTTAACAAAGCTTTCTTCAGAAATAGATCCCACATGGCAGATTGCATATTAATATTGTAACTTTATATGTGCACTATCTCCCAGAAACTTCATTATTTTCAGCCCAGAGGCATCCACTTTTGAAGGATTTGGAAAAACATCTTCCCCATAAGAAATAAAAAAATGTTTATTTTAAAAACCCAGAGAGCTAGAAGCCTACTGCTCTGTTTACATTTGTCTACGTGAAGATTAAGGTTCAAAAATACACTCTAATAGGTGCTGAAGCTTTTTTTCTAAATCCAAAGAAACATTAGTATAATAATCATAATAAGAATGGATTACCATCGTATAACAAAGTAGCAGATTTTGCAGTTTAGGAGTATCATAGCCTCTGTAGTGAATGACTGTTATTGTTACACAGAATTGTGTGCACCGTATGTACACTGGCGAGGTTATGACTATAAAGCAAGAAGTCATAGAAATTAATGAGTTCTTTATTATTACCTTTGTAACAGCTCCCCAGTGGGCAATGTGTACTAGGAGAAAATTCAAGCACTCTGAAAAGTAGTTAGTATGAACATGCTGCTGCCTTTCCCTCAAGGTTAATAACTCATCTATATACATATGAAGTACCAGAAGGCCCTAATCTATGCTAAACTAAGTCATTTCGCTTTATATCTCCTTTTCTTTCTAGAAAAGCCTCTTGATAAAAACACATTAACTAAACCACAGGCTACATTCTTTTCTCACTTGAGTCACTGCAGGGAGAGAGGGAACAAGAAAAAATTCTAGAGAATCTCCTTGAAGAAAAAAAAATATTTAAAGTGAGAATGACAGTTGGAGAAGCAAAGCTTATATTTAAAAAAACACACCAAAAAACCAGAAAAAACAGAGTTTTCTTTGTCACCACAGACCATACAACTTTTGCCTTTCGCAAGAACAGTGTAGAACCTTTCAATCTTCTGTAAACTAATGTTGCAACTTCTTTTGAAACTGAGGTGAAGTCAAAAGAGGTCACAGATGTGCTAAGAAAACTCACTTGCATAAATTCTGCAGCTTTTATCTAGTGACTTTTGATGTTTTAGCTTAATCATCCCTGAGGGCTGCAAGACACAGGACCATGAGTAAGTTCAAAATAATTAAAATAATTTAGTTCCCTCAACCTTAAATATTCAAAGTTCATGACTTGTCTTCCTTCCTCTATACTCTCTGCATATTGCAAATTATTATCTTTTTTATAATCTAGTGATTATTTTCTTTTCTAGATAAATGTATGGATCCCTGTATTTGCTTTCAGACCAATGTAGTTCCAAAATGTTCTCTGTTCATTGATCTATAAACGTTGTTTTAAAAATTAAATAATGCTATCAGAGATCTTCACAAGCATATGACATGCAGTAGATTTCAGGAGACACCGAATAATCTAGCTGAGACTTTGGCATGACACATCAATTCTGGAGTGACTTCTATGTATTCCCTACAATATCCTCAAACACCAAGTGATTTGCCTTGCTTTTATTTTTCCTTTTAAGTTATAAACATCAAGTAAAATGATTCTTATGCTGAATTATGTTCACCTTTTCCCATTTATACAGTATATGTGTCTTTTGCAGGAGCAACCGTGCCTTGAGATAGCAGGATGTTAAGGCACAGTCTCGGCTAGTTGCTGTTCAGCCTTCGGAAGGACTTTGCAAGAAAGATGCTATTTTTACCTAGAAGTTTTAAAGCAGGAGGAAGATTTAGCCAGGTAAGCTCAGAAGAGCATGATAACAACAGAGCAGGTGGTGGTTATTAAAGGGTTTATATTAATTTTAAGTAGCAGTACTATAGGTTTTTAATACAAATTCCCATTTTTCTCTCATCAATTAGGCTTCTGTAGCCCCAGTAGTAAATAAATAAGTTGAGAATTATATTCTTGTAAAAAAAAAAAAGTTCCACAAATCAGGAAAAACACCTAGGATGAACCATAGAAAGGAACAATCTTTTTATTTATCAAAATCATTGGTTCTCTTATTGCATACATTTTTATCAGTCTCTTAAGTTTTGTTAGTATGGATTTCAAGTGCATAAGAGATGAAGAACTTTTTTTTTCTTTTTAAATAGAAACCGTGAGTTTTAAAACTGTTAAAATTCTGATTTAAAGCAATCTAAACGGAACAATTTACTTTCAAAACTAAAGTAGATCCGGCAGTATGCTCAGACAGACTCCACATTTCTGAGAGCTAGAGCATAGTAAATATATTAGTAAAACACACAGTAGAAGGTAGTATGCTGTTGATAATCAAAGATGTGGTATGGAGTCTCCTATAAATCATCAGGACAGATATTTCAACTTTGTTAGCGGTGAAGTTATGAATTATAATAGAATGCACCAACAGAGTAATGAAATCTCACTCACAGAATGGCCTCTTTCAACCCCAATAACCAGAGCAATTCAGTTTTGACAAGCGAATGTTGGAGCATCTATAAAACATTTTGGCCATATCTCACAGGAAAGCAGTCAACATTTGCTGACACCACATGCTCAATCATTCAAGATGTTCTTCTCAGAAATTATTATTGGAGTTAAATTAACAAAGTTATAAAAATCCTGGAGTCAAAAATAACACATAGAAACAAGAATGGTGTAAATATCTCTTAGACTGTTTTACTTTGAAAATCAGTCTTTCCTTTCCAGAAGTGTTCTGGAGTTTGTAAAGGTAATAAATTTAGGCCAAAGGACTGACTTTTTTTTTTTTTTTTGGCTATTGCTATTGCTAAAGCCTAATATGCAATAGCTTCTCTTTTTCTAGTTAGGTCTTGTCACTTGTCTTATTTTATATCACTCATCATAACTGCACACATTCTGCAGTACAATCAGAAATATACATAACTTTTATGCCTAAGTTGGAAATCAGGGTCAACCACCTCTCTTCAGCTTCTGTTACAAATTCAAAACTGAAGAAAATTTACAATCTGCTGGGCAGAACTTAGCAGAGCTGCAGATGAGCATTACATCACCTCCTTTTGTCGCTAAAGAAATTTTATGGCTTGAAGACTCTTGCTCCTTCCTCATTGCAGACCTCTTCTAAACAAGCAAGCTATATTTTTCTCACTTCAAAGACTTTTCTATTGCTAGTAATTCCTGTTGAAAAGTTTCTGCTTTCCACAAGCTCATCTCTCTTTCCATCGTTAATTTTAGATAAAATTTTAGGAAAAGTATATAGTTGTGGTTCTTTAATTTTTAGATTTTCTAATGAGACATTGGTCAATATGCCTTAAAAAGAATCAAATGCAATGCTTCATGCCACGTTTCTAAAAAATCGGAAGTCTGAGTGAAAAAGGCAGCTATGCAACCTCCTGATGAAACTTTGGAGGTTCTTCCAATTTCTTTTAAAACATATTATAGTAGATGGGCAAATTACCTCTTACTAACAAAGCTATCTAATTTCAATTTGTGAAAGCCTTATGTGGAGGCCTACCAAAACAGAACTGCTGCTTGTGGGAGACATAGCAAGATAAGGCTGTCTGCATGTATTTGGAGCTCAGTGATGAAGAGAAGGGCTTTCTTCAGTCAGAATGAGTTGTAAGTAGAAAAATAGCAAACATTTAAAAAAACTATAATGTTGCTGAGTGTAGGAAAAGATTGTGACAATGAAATGTATTATGCTGTGGAGTGGTCTCCTGGGGCAAAATATGAAAGTCCCAATCTTTTACCACAATTTGAAGCATAGTGAAAAAAAGAAGACAGATTATATATAGATGTCTTACTCTGACAGAAAAATAAAACAGACTGATAGAACTTTACAACTGCAAATCTATGACTCTCTGACTTGGAAGTCCCTGCTAATTAGTATCATTTGTTCCAGCTGAAATGTTATGATATAGTAGTTATTGTGCAAAGTAAATCAATAGACGTGTGTATACCACATTGTAAGCTATACTACATGCAGTGTAAGATTGAGAATTAATTCACTGGCAATGTAAAATTGTCATGCGCAAAAAACAAAAGGAGGAGTAACACTACTAAAATTTACAAGGTAGCAATACATCTCCTGCAAAGCAGATTTATACTGGAGCTCACAAAGCTTTTCAGTTATGCTATTGACTATCACTAAGTTCTGGTATCACTCCTTGGAGAGAAATTACAGTCACAGTAGTGGATATCGCAAATAGGACACCAATTACTGACTGCCAGTTTCCAGGGAGGAAAATGAGGCAAATGTATAAACAAGTGTGATTTTAATACAGACTAAACTTCTATGTAGTGTTTCCAATATGTATAAATTAATGGCTAAGCAAGTTTCTTAGCATGGCAATTGTAGTACAGCAATCTAACGTAAAATTTCTCTCTTCAGTCTCTGTTTTAATGTTCAATGAAGAACTTAAGGGAGACTTAATAATCATATTGATCAATTCAGTCCTATTCAGTTCCAGCTCTCCTTTTCAGGGATTTTTAGCTTGGGCCAACTGTGGTGGTTTAACCCGAGCTAGGTGCCCTATGCCCACCAAAGTCATTATATCATTTCACTGACCTTAGTGTCTGTGGAAATGATCTCACATTCTCACTCCCTTCTGCTGCAGTTTATTACTTAAGCAGTGACTTCTTCCCCTTCTCCTATATGTTAATCACAGATGTATTGCCTCCATTGCTAATTGGCTCCACCTTGGTCAGCAGTGGGTCTGTCAGAGCCGACTGACACTGGCCCTATCAGACATAGGTCAAGCTTCTAGGAGCTTTTTAAAATAAGTCATCCTTGTAGCTCTCTGCTACCAAAACCTGGCTGCATAAATGCACTACATCAGTGAACACTGCACTGTTTGCTATCTGGATAAGGTGAAGACAGGCACAAGCTGTTCTTTTCAGTTTACAGCTGGAAGATTGCCATTAGTAAAAGCTCCTTTTCCAGCACAACACCACTATATCTTTTTTTCTCTTCTTTTAGTTGAGTGCAAAAAGCAAAACTATCAAGTAATGGGAAGACAAGTCTTTCTGAGATTGCTCAGTCAATAGGGATTTACATCAGAAAAGATGACAACTTGTGGCAAAAATCTCCATCTCTGCTCAGTACCTGGTTTCTCAATTTGGGTAGCTAGTAGAGGGTGGGACAGTTTTAATGCTATGAGTATCTGAGAAGACTGATAATAGCTCATTTCAACAAAGAGTTAAAACAACATAGGACAGTAAAAATTTACAGATTTACTGTGAAATAAGATCAGACTATTTACTACGAAAAGATACTAATGTTTTCTTTGAGAAATACAGGGTTTAGTCCTATATGTTTAGAGTTTTCTTTAATATTCCTGACTATCTGTACAATAGTTCTGTTCTTCATGAGCACAGACAGAACAGCTGTGTTTTGGTACTTCCAAAGAAAGGAAAAGCTACAGAAATCAGTGTATCTTTAGTTTGGGCTCAGAGATGCTTCTAGTCTTTTTTGATGCACATTTTTTATGTATCTCTTGGTCTGCTGGTAGAATGAGTTTGCTGGTTACTATGGAGTGGTGAGTTTCCAGGACTCATTGCTTGAAAAACAAATACAAGTCTTGCATTAAGAAACTTCAGAGTATTGTATTGCAGTGATGTCTATGAAGCTTAGTTACATCACTTAGACCTAATAGCACTGTCTGAATGTAGCTCATCAAATTGCAAGTCATAGATTCTGCTTGTGCTACAGAATTGTTTGTCAATGCTTATGTTTTGTTTTTTTTTTTTTTTAAAGACATAATGCAGTAACACTAAAAATAAGATTTCCTCATATTACCAATTTTTCTGCTCTTTCTCTTAGAAAACATACATTTGATTTGTAACTCAGGTTAATGATTGTAATATGCTTTCAATTTTTAAAAAGTATTTATTTAAAAATTTGGACTTTCAGCCTTGTATTCCTATCACATTTAACTTGCCATGAGAATTCAAAATAATAAGTGATATAGATCTTTAATGAATATAAGTTATTTTTTCTTATAACTTAATCACTCAGATCATTTTGATGCTTCAAGGCAATGTTTGTGCAACTGTGAAAAAAATTTGCATGTCCGTAGAGTGCAATATTGTACACAGTGCAAGCATCTGTAGGGAAAGCCAGTCCGGCTGAATGTACTTACAGCTCTGCTGAATTAAATAAGGTGTGTATCTATTCTGCAAAAATGTGCTGTTCACAAATAACTTAAACAGCTTTCCAAGATGAATGACTATGTAAAGAGATGACCTGCTTTCCTATCTTTAGGCTTTGTGCCAAAGAGATTTGGGTATTATAAACCATCTAATATCTTTTACAGTGTTTGGAAGGTTAGAATGGCACCCAATTTAAGCAGTTGTTTGGAGAAGGATGCCAAATTTTCTCTCAGTGACATAAAATAATTTAACATGAAGAAAGAGCAGTAATAAAACTGTAAGAGATAGAACTAAGACCCATATGAGGAAAATAAAAATAAAAAAGACATAGCTTTCTATTTACTGTGGGTGCTGTGTTTGAAAACTCAGCCTCTGGAAGATGTTCTTTTTAAGGTAAGTTTTCCTAACCTTAATTAGATAAGTGGTATATCCTTGTTCTGGATACACACATTTAATTTCATCAGTATGTCAAGCAGAGGCCAGATGCCTTTAATAGGAGACAGTAGAGAAATACAAAATGAGCCACAGCTTTAGACTCTTAAATCTGCTTCTGACAGGCTGTTCTGCAAAATGAAGGTGCCCTAGATTGTGCTTCTGAACAGTTTTAAAAATCAGTGCAGACTTTTTGCCCAATTCTATTTAGCTGAGGTCAGTGTCAAGCATTCTCTTGCAGCCACAAATGTGTTTGCTGACAAAGCAGCCATCAGCCCCATTTAAGTGAGAAGCTTAGTCTCTATTTCCTTGTGTTTACTAGCACAGCAGATCTAGCATATTATATGAACAATTTCTAACACTAGATATCTAGTTTATACGATTGAATGGGAAAGTTTTGTTAATATTGATTTATTTTCAATAATCAGCTTGGAGGGAAAAAGGATGAAAATTAAGAAGGAAATATTCTCTTTTTCTAGAACTGTACCTCCACAGTAAGCTGTATTGATCCCCAAGAAGCACTCCTAGAACCCCATTGTAAATGGTAATATTCTCACATGTTCTACAAGACAAGGTTAAAGTACTTCTTGAGTGTGCCTTCATCGTTAGCTTTTTGTTCTCTTCTATGCTTAGAGTAATAGCTGCAAAGTTTTTGATGGCAAAAATATCATTTTGGAGACAAGTGGTAGGAGAATATAAAGCCAAAAGTGGTGAAAAAAAACAGTGACATAAGAGATATTGACAAGGATAGATTAAAATTATCAAATACCCGGAATCACTGCTCAGTATGTTAACTATTCTTTGTCATCGTTTTTTTTTAATTTTCCTGAGTATATATCCATTCACTAGTAAGCTTCTATGGAATAGACAAATGCCATTTCCATTTGCATCAAATAAAACTAGTGCCTAGCGCAAGGAAACATAAATGGCTTGACTAAAACCATAGCCTGTGTCAGCCACAGGGTTCCAGCACGAAAGTATGCGTTTCATCTTTTTCTTCTTAATGTTATTTTTGATGACTCCAAATTTCCTTAGATTCCTGTAAGTTTTGATTTTTCCTGTACAGTTTTGAGAAATACAGCCATCATTATTTTGAACTGCTATTTTTATTCTATTCTTGTAGCTGAGACAGTTGGCTTACATCCACATGCAATATTTCCACCTTTGTTCCATTTATATTACCTTCTGTTTTATATATTTCTGACTATATTTTCCATAATTATTAAATGCTAGCACAATTTATTAAATTAATCTGGAAACTCATTTGTTTTTACATTGATTTAATATTACAGCTTTAGGCTCCACTACTTCCTTAACATTACTTCATTTTGGAATATATGAGGAAGTATTTTTAAAGTAGTATAGATACTTAATTTCAGATGTTCTTGAATGAGTATGATACAATTTAGTATTTAATAATGGATACTAATGTTAATGACAAGAGACCTTTTGAAAAAAATTCCTTTTCTATTCACTCTTCTAGATTTTTGAGAAAGCAAACTGAAATGAAACGGACTTCTATGTGTGAGACGCAAATATCAGCGTTAAATTTTGTGACCTTTTTCTGATTCGTCCTAACTAGGTTAATTAATTTTCTTTGAGGACATGATTTTGAACTACAAAAGATGCCATTAAATATATGACTCATCGAACATAGAGACTGAAAATAAGAGCATTGCCTTTACAAACACTATTGGTGTGACAATTCACAAGTTATGTTTGAAAGATACTTGGTTTTGTGTGCATGCAGCATGTTCCAGACAGAGTGTAATCAGATGCATTTCAGTCCAATTCTCCTAAAAAGCTTCAAAATTGAAAAAAAAATTAAGACATACTGATTTTCCTACACATTGATCTAGTATATAAATTAAAGAACAGAAGCTCAGCATTTGGCTTTGTGTAAATACAGTAAGACTTGTTGTTTGTTTTTTTGTTTTCAGAAAGATGACTTCAAAGCCAGAAAATAGGAATAACATAGCAAATAATGTTAATAAAAATGAGTGAAAGTGTCAAAATTTAGAGCTATCATCTAAAGCTACACTGAAAATAAAATAGCATGACATAAATTTTACTGGAAATAGCAATAAAAATATTACTTTTGTTTTTTTAGAATGCTTAGTGAGCACTGAATGCTTTGTGACCTTTGAAACCTGCTGGTCAAAGTGTCAGTCAGTTTGGTGTATGAAATAGAATGATCAAGTAATTGATCAAGCTTGGGAGCTAACCTCTGGCATCCTAAATCGTATGTACTTTGTTACAAACAAAACTGTGCTCTATAAAGTTGTGTGTTACCATGTCCAAAATGCTTTCGGTGCTTACCCAGTCTTGCACATCTTTATTCCACATAGCAATTGAAAAGATAGATTATCCTTTTGACTCATCCAAACAGAGTATGTTTATCATCCAGAACTCTGCAAGTTCCAGTCTTTCTTTATGAGACATTTCAGTGACACTACAACAAAGAAAAAATTATCTGCACTCATTAACCAATGAGTTGCAAATGAAATTTCTGACATTTAGAGTTATGTGAAAAAGCAATACAAAATTGAGGAATACAGAGGAAATCAAGAACTCCACTTCATTTTGGCAAACACATTGCTACATGCTCATATGCTTTTTTTTTTTTTTTAAATATTACATAGTGTAACAAAGGAACCACTGGAAAAGTCCAATGTACTACAAGTTCCGGTCTATTTTTTCTAACTTTGGAAGTTTCATAAAGCTTGAACTATAAATTATAGAGAGCTCATAAATGATTCAAAGCAGTTCAGGTAATTATTCCTCATGTATCATAGAATAGTCAGTAACACTCAACATTAGTTTGAGTATTATCATGTATCATAGTTGACTAATCCCTTACACTCTTCCCTTTCCTCCTTTAAATAAACTACTCAGATGTGTACTTACTCATAAACTCCATCAGCTAATAATTAACATAGTACAGAAATACAAATCACATTTTATGTTCAAGTTTCATTTCCCATGAAATTTCGCTTCTTATTTATCAGGAAGAATATACAACTGTTCACATAGTGGGACACTAAAATATCTAATTTTGCTGCAGCGAACATGACACCTTTGATTATAGGACGTCAAACATAGTGTCCCTGTGCCAAAAATTAATAGACCCTTCTGACTCTCAAGAAGTTATTTTACCTGCAAGTATATGGGAACTTTGCATGCTTGCACAAAGTGTTAAGAAAAGAAGTAAAAAAAAAAAAATCGTTGAGTCAGAGCAAAGTTTATTTCATCAGAGATTTAGCATTTCCTTTTAACCAAGACAGACTGGAAATACTAGCTCTGAAGTAAACAGATGCTGTAAATAATGATGATACCCATTAGAGTTCTATAAACACAGGCATATTCATAGCCTATCAAGTAGCCCATATTATAATCAAATAATAGAAGTTATTTACTGGAATAGAAAGCGTGATCAAGAACAGGCTATTTCGAAGTCAAGGTGGCTAAAACTAGTCTCTTCATTGCATACTTTTCTAATGTACTTTGTCTACAGAAGTGATGAGGTGCAGTTGATAGCAATTGGTTTAAATGCTTGTAATAATACTGTAACAGAATGGTAATGGACTAACTAGACAAATTCTCCAAATATAACTAAGCTTTGAAGATTACCACTGTCAAACCAAAGTTCTCTCTAAGTTGATGGAATAGTGCATTATCATTGCTTACACAGTCATATTTCCAACAAAAAAAAGGTACATGAATAGCGTTGCTGTTATTTGGTTCATTCTCTTTACAGCTCATTCACTTTATATGACATCTCTTCACATAGAAATCAAGCAGTCTCTTTTAATGCAAACCTTTTAAAGACTATTCAACTAGTGAATTCATGGGAAGCCATTCCAGGTGACCGTAAAGTCCAGTTTAGTTTGTGTATGTCATGGAAAAAGTGCTGTTTAGTGAGAAAGCAGTGATTAAAATGGAATTTAAACAATAAAGACATTTGGAAGTAGTTTAGGAAGGGCAACTGCTGAATGGAATTAACTTAAAAATTGATCCACCACAATTTTTTAAAATATGTTATCTCATGTAGCATTCTGACATTTTGACTGATATGACAGGTGCTGATTGCTTAATAAGATGTTCTCCCGTTACAAGTTTACAAAAAGCCTACTTGCTATTAAGATAATGGTTACATAAGAGACTATGAATAAACAGAGAATGCTTAATGATTTTCATTATTAAGGCAACTCTGTAAAATTAATATATACCTAGATTCTGAGCATCCCAACCAGTCTTGCTGCTTATTGCTTCAGAAAACTAATTTAGGATGTCAGCAGACACACTCACTATGCAGCACAAGCTTATGATATCCTAAGACAGGATATAGGACAGTATCTGTGTGTTTGTGCATACACATCTATTGAAGCTGTATTGCAGTTGAGGATGTAACTAAATTCAGATTTTCATGCAGGTGTAATAGATTAGGATATACTTTGATAACATAGTTGAAAATAGAGTCAGAAACTTGTATGATAACTGATACCTAATCACTGTTTTGTACATCTTGTTTAACAAGCGCATAGACCAAGAATCTGTGATCTAAATCCTTCAGTAGATATATTGCCTGGAGTGCAACCGGACTGGGCAGCCTGTACCATGAGCAAGGCAGCACCAAATTGATGATATGCCACAGCTGAGAGATGCACTTTGGGCTACAAGTTTGTGATCAGTTTTTGTGGAGCCACTTGTGCTTGGTAACAGGAGAGGGGGCTGCAGTGCTAGTTCCAGTAACCAGTTCTCTAAACATCGCTCAGCTCTGGGTTTGGACTCACTTTGGTCCAGCTGGATCAATCTGGCACCTCTGCCATCAATAAGAACAGAAATTTGCAGTGTGTGGGAGAAGGTGGAAGAGTATGGCAAGATGCAGGTGACCACGTGGACCCCACAGTTAGAGGAATAAGGGAAGAGATGCAATGCTGGACTGGAAACTCCCTCCAGCCCATGGTAAGAACACGGGCTGTTTACCTGTGGCCCATGGAGGGCAATGGCAGGACTAATAGTTGTCAGGAGATCTGGGAAGACTCAGTGCCAAGAGGGGGTGATAGTTGCAGACCCTGACTCAAAGGAACAGCAGAGAAGCTTCAGCCCTTGGGATGAACACATGTCGGAGTGGCCTGTGCAGGGCTGCCCTGACTGTGAGGGACCCCATGCTGGAGCAGGTAGGATGGGTGAGAAGTCTGTCTGCCCTGAGGAGAGACAAGCAACAGGAGCCATCAGAACAGGACTGACTCAAACTTCCCTCCACAACTGGTGAGTGAACCTTTCCTGTCCTTATGAGTTCCAATGGGCTTCTTTATTTTCCTCTTCCCTGTCTCATCAAGAGGGGCAGAAGTAAACGAGTAGCTGATTGTGATCCTTTGTACCTGGATGGACCTAAACCACAATAAAGTTGAAGAAAATCATCACAGTTTATCTTCAATCTGTAAACTAAATAGGGGAAAATTCTATTGTTTCTAAAACAGCCAAGTTTTGGTCACTTTTACTCCTTTCTGTATGTAAACATAGGATTGAGAGGCTAAAATTTTGAAATTCAGAAATGCTAAATATTTCTGAAAAAGAGTGATTGATATTTACATCTTAATATTCTGGTTTTTTAATCTTACATATTGACATGCCTCAGAACACAAAATAAGCATGTTCTATATTTGTCCACATTTAACAAACACTTGTGTTAGCCCCTGGTTGGCTATGTGCATGATCCCCATTTCACACAGTCTCATGTTTTCTTAGCTACTCCCTCCTCCAGAAAGGCCCAATTTAACAGTATTGCTAATCACTACCTTCTGTAAACACAGCATCTCCCAGAGGAATTAGAATTATAGGAAGAAGCAACTACTGCTAGCTGGAAAACTGTGCAGTGAAGCAGAGTGATTTTTAAAATGATTACTGATGATATAAAGTGTTGAGTAACTACACTGTTTATTATCTAAATTACTTTTCTCTTCTACTCCAGGTCAGTCTTGAAGTCTAAATCTAATAATGCTTTGTCTTTTATGTCTCAAATATGTGTAACTTAAAAGCATATGGTACGTTAATTGTATTAGTCTAATCTTTTCTGCCTAGTAGAAGTGGCTTTATCACAGGAAAAGAGCTTCTTAAGCAAACTAATATTTTGATTCTTACATATTTATACCATCTTCAAACTGAAATGTAATCATAGTATGTATTTGCAATTAGACATTTTTAAATGGTCTGGACTCCCTAATACTCAAAATTTCAACCTCTGAGACATGACTGTCAAGTTAAATGTGAACTGAACACAGTTTGTCTCTTGTAATACTCATATCAAATATGCACA
>WBNH01000905.1:2547-39872 GCA_013401255.1 Urocolius indicus
CATGATTGTTTCTCTCACTGTTCCTACTCCTTGCACCACCACCAGCCAGAAGAAGAAAGGGACAGAAGAAGGAAGAAGCAGGAAGAAAATGGAAGAAATAAACCTACTCTTCCAGCTTCTTCTTAAATAGTTATCGATGGAGGCATCTAATTTGCTCAGCCCCAGAAGTGGGTCTAGCACAGATCTGGGGAGAGTTGCAAACAAGTACTTATAGGAGCCATCTTTACAGCCCCATCCCCCTTACCAGAAAAGGCTGTCATGTCAAACCATGACATTCCACCCCTCGCCTTCACGAATCACTTTTTAAGGAGATGTTAAAAATCCACCCCTCGTCCCTTCACCAAAGGTAGAAGCACAGAAAACCTCATTAGCCAGCAGCATAGTTCATGTTTTGCCCATTACCACTCCTAATTAATATCCTTAACAGGAGACTGAGTAAACTGTGTAGGATATGCAAGAAAAAAAAGATGTATTTTGATCTCTACTAGTCATCGCAACATTATAATATGCCTATCCTTTGAGAGACTACCAGATATATTACCCAGAAAAGCAAAATACTTGAGTTTCATGAGGGTCTCCTTTCTCTAAAGCCCTAGTAAATAGATGTTGTTATGTGATAATGAGGGAACTTTTTGAGATTCAGGCTGCTCTTTTGCTTATCACTCCAAAGAAGACAATTGAAGACAGACTAGAAAAATCTCTGTCAAAACATTTATTCCTCAAGGAGAGAGTGCCTATTTATCCCACTTTGGTACCAGTGCTCTCTTTTGAGAAGGAAGCCCCAACAGAATACAAAGTGCCGCAATTTCCAAATGAAAGCTCTCCCAAAGGTACCAAAACAGATTTTGCCACATAACCAATGAGAAGTGACTCCTGCCTGTGCTAATGACATTTCTGCACCTGGCAGAAGAGAGACGAATCTCTTCTCACTCTGTCCTCTTCGTGCCTCTGATACAATACAAAATTTTTCCACATCTTTGAACTCATGATAACAACTATCAAAATAGGTTATATCTTCACTTGCTTCAAGGGAATGGCTTTTATATCACATCTAGAGTTAGAGAAAATACAGAACTACTTTTCCATCAACATTTTCATCAACTTTTAAAGGTAGTTTTTCCATTGTTAATTATAATTATGGATCATCCAGCACTAATGCATTGATACAGTATTGCAGATAACTCCTGAGTAATGAGAATACATAAATCTCCTGCTCAGTAGGCTGTGCAATCGGTTCACTCCCAGCAAAAAAAAAAAACCTAAATCAACAATCATTTGAAGTATTGCAATCTCTATGATAATTCATTTAAAGCAGAATTTGTTAATGTTGGATGAGATCCATGACTACAGTATATCAACATAGCCTCCCTGAATCAGTGGAATGACACTGAATTGCACCAGATGAGAGTCAGTCTGCAGCTTTTTGTAACTAAGGGTTCCTTTTGATGAGCTTTCTTGCTACTGTTACGCTCCTATGTGTTGGAGAGAGCACCATGGAGAAATGAGACACCTATATGGTTAAGGTCATAACTCAAACTTTACTAATGAGCATCAGGCTTTTATAAGCAGTGCAAAGCTAGCTTGGTTACAATAATTCTGATTGGTCTTTTCTCTAAAGGCCAGCTGTACTTTTTGCGACAAGCCTTGTGGTTTCACCTACTGCTTCAGCTTCTGCTTTGCTACATTCTTTTACCTAATTCCTTCTCTATCTCATTTCTATTCTAAGTGTACACAGTTTCTTTCCCACACACACAGCTGCCTTCATATCTACATTCTAACAAGCAGCTTATCCTTGACTGTTCTTCAGGTCCACTATTCACTGTCTGATGTAGCCAAAGTCTGAGCCTGCCTCTGAGGCCTGTGTCTGAGCCTCATGCAGCTTATGGTTTCATATAATCAAAGTCTGGGTGGGTCACATGTCCTTTTCCCTTCAGGTACATTGCTACACCTATGCAACCTGATCAAGATTAACCTGCTTTAGCAGGAGTTTTGAATGAAATGATCTCTAGAGATCCCTTCTAAGTCCTACCATTCTGTGATTCTGTTGTTCTATGATTACTTAAATACATTTTTTTTTCTAAAGAAAAGTTTATATAAACTATGCTTATTTAAAACAGCAAAAAATTACATCTGTTTTCTATTTGCAGAACACAAACCAACATTTTTTTTTTCATTTGTTGACATTATTCTATTTCTCTCTCATATTTGGCTAGCAATGAATAAGACAACTTTGGCTCTGTTAAGTTGATCAATTAGTCCTCTGATGTCCCAGACAGGAG
This sequence comes from Urocolius indicus, assembly GCA_013401255.1. Lineage (NCBI taxonomy): Eukaryota > Metazoa > Chordata > Aves > Coliiformes > Coliidae > Urocolius > Urocolius indicus. Next base: position 4,827 of record WBNH01000905.1, read on the forward strand.
ATTCAGTCAGCTGTGGATTGTTTTCAGGATACATGCTGGATTCCCTTTCTATGGAAACTATGGTGGAGGAGAAAAGACAGGTCTTCTACAGAGTCAGGACATTGATTTCAGCTGTGGAACTGGGAGTGGTTGTAGATTTTACAGTTTAGAGTGTAGCCTTTATATCAGACCTTTCTCCTCCTCTGACAGCTATAGTACTCAATGTTGCTTGACTGATGCATTGTTAATGTACTCACTTTTGGGAATTATGTGGTAATTTTGCAATAAACTGCATATTTTCTGTGTTGCTCTCCTTTCAGAGCTGCAAGTACAGGGAAAGATTGAATTTCAGAAAGTCTTAAACACATGCTAAAACCTTGAATCTAAGAAATGGTTTGGGAAAGGCAAGAAAAAAAGAGAGGCCAATTTAGTGAAGACTTATTAATATCTCATTCTCTGTGATTAAACCTTAGAAAGAAAGTGTACAGAAGAAAGAGCCCAGAGTGTTGTCTCTCAGCTTTCTGCTTTTAGCATTTCCATTTACTGTTCTAATGAAGTATGTATAGGTGCTTCATTAGCACAGGTACAGTACAGGCACTTAAATGTACAAGTAAGTAAAAACAATGGGATTTGATTTTACCTTTTTTTTTATATAGTCTAGTTTAAGATCTAATATATATGTCTCAAAATATATAACAATATGTCACACAGCATACATAATTAATAATATCCTGCTTTCTCTTATAACTCTCTGTATTCAGAGTGCTACAAAATTGCCTTGTGTGTGTGTGCTTTCAATCAAAATTTCCAATTTCTAGGTTCACTGCTTTTTCTCCACAAATACAAAAGGCAGCCAAAAGCAGGGAGAAATGACTCCATGGAGTTGGACCTCTGTACTCATTATGAACTGGTTACCAAGCACCTGCTATTCACCATCTTGGAAAACAATCTGAAATTCAAGTAAGTCTCAGCAGGATACTAACAAAGAACATCAAGAATCTAGGCAGCTATAGCCAATTTCATATGCCTCATCACTCAAAGAATTTTTTGCCCTGATGTTCTCCACCACCACTAGGCACTTTTTTTTTCCTGCTTTTTTCTATGTAGTTGAAGCTGAAATATGTTTGTGTTTTAAATTTTTCCTATATACTTTCTCGAATGATGTTTTCAATGCCTTGTAACAATTGAAATTATTTAGCAAGGTATGTCTTAGGAATAAAAGACTGTGTTAATATAGAAAGCCCAGCCAAATTTTCTCTTCAAAAGAGCAAACATATAAGTGTTAGTGAAAATGTGCTTGAACCAAATCAGGTTGACAGCCTGGCACATCATACAAGGATTCTGAACATATGTTTTCCAGCTTTCCTCGGGTATTCATTTTAGCAACAATGTGAAATTAACTGTGATTGTGTAGCAATTCAAGGAATGCTTTGTGATGATGATGATCCAAACAGCATTTCTGACTTTTTTTTTGGCCAGATTAAATTTTCAGTTTTCTAATAGTTATGCTCAACAGAAAGATCAGATAAATCTAATGTAAACTTTAATTTTTCATCACCACGGTTGTGGCTGTGTTAAAGGAAGGAGATATGCTGTCTGGGAGTTCATGAAAGTGGATGAAAACCACATTCAACACTGTTGTAGAAACAGTGTCGATGTAAGCTTGGGCCAGGTATCCTGACACATGGGTATACTCTTTGCAAGTTCAGCTGAGCCTTTCATCATTCCTATCAGTGACATGCACAAAGATTCAAACCTAGGGACCTGTCATCCTAAACTAAATGACCTGATTTTTACTTAAGAGTTGGAAAAGCCATGTTTCTGCAGTCAGTGTTTAATTTTCACTTCTCTAAGTTTGATTCCCTCTTCAGCATGGTTTAGATATCCTTTGATAAGTGATGGTTTAAAATTCTGAATTTGTAACTACCTAATTCAGCCTGAATCTTTGCCTGCTATAAGGCTTTGTTGGCTCTAGGGTTCTGAGGAATGGGAATCCATTCAGCTTTTCCTATAGTTGCTGATTTACTTGAATATCGCACTTCAGCACCACTTTGTGCAGCTTCTACCACTTTAGCTTTCACCTTCTCCTGCTGCTGCAGAACTAGGAGCATGGTTCTGTTTTAATGAAATGCAGAAACCAAATTAAATGAGACCAGTAGTTGGAACTATACAGTTGAATATCCATTGGAAAGACAGTCTAAAGCAAGCAATGTATTGAACAGATACAAAAAGAAAAGCAAATCTGAACTTGAGTAGATTAAAAGACAGAGTCGGAATGTTTGACTTCCTGATGTGTATTGATGTGGGAAATTAAATTGATCAGGGTAGCTCCAGGGAACAAATACTATTTTTCCTTAAGAGTATATAAAATGTCATATTTTCTTTAAAAAAAAATCTGCTAATGCATCATTTTTCTGTTAGCAGTTTGTATTCAGTGTTAACAGGCAATTCATTGCTGGTAAAAACAAACCAAAACAAAAAACCCCAACAAAACAACAATTTTAATTTAATTACTGCAAAAACTATGCTGCAGTCTTTAACATTTCCCAGAAATAAAGACCTCTGCCTATACATGAATAAACACAGTATTGAACCTCATTATTGTCTGAGCTACTTGCAATAATCTGCAGATTTCAGATTTTACACTCACTTATTTGTTATAATGACAGAAGATAACAACTACAACCACACAGTAGTTCTACATTTGCTATGAGTGTGCATGTGTGTGTGATGCAGGGCTTTGGGAAGTGACAAATGTAGTAACAGAGAAGGTTGGCAAGGAATTTCAACTCCTTTTCAGTTATGTAGCAAAAGTTGATTCACCTGGATAATTGCTGGTCTGGTCTGCTTCTTAGAGACAGGCAGAGCAGTTTTATTAATGCACTCTCCCAGAAGCATGGAGTACATTGTCCTTCCTCTTTCCTGAGGCATGTAACAGTTGAGACTTCAGTCTTTTACTATGGGTAAAATGAGCATTTGGAAACGCTCTGTGACTTGCAGCATACCATAGTGTGTGAAGTTTCTCTGAACTAGATATATATAGACTGGTTGTCCATAACTGCAGGGGACAGGACTCAGTGATCCAAGTAATTGTTTCCAGTCCTATGTTCTCCAGCAGTCAGAGCACAAAATAGCTGGTAGATGAAGGATGACATTTTCTGACCAAAAGCAGTCATGCACACCGTAGGTGAGTCTACATTTTAGCTGATCAGCCCATGATCTCTTTATGATGAACCAATACAAACAGACACTTCTGAAGTACTGTTCAAATCACTTAAAAGAGTATAGGTAAAACACTCAGATGAATTACACCCTAAAATTAGGACATTCATTTTAAAGGAATTTAAAGACACTCAGGACAGGTGTAGACAGCTACAGCATAGAGTTGGATGAAATTATTTCAGCCAAGATACTTGATTGGAATAGAAATAAGATATGCAATAAATAAGACATTCTCTGCTGTTCACTGGCAAGATACCAACTGGAAGACTGTGTTCAGTTTTTTGACGTTACACTTCAAGAAGAGAGTGGACTGATTGAGGCGAGTCTACAAATGAATGAGAAAGATTAAAGGCTTAATGAAATAAAATGAAAGCTAAATACTGATTATAAGGAAAAAGAAAAAAAAACACAACAAACCCAAAACAGATCAGGGAAAGGGAAATAGAAGAAAATAGACATTAATACTCCTCAAGTGTACGGAAAACTGTTAAAGAGATGATATTTTATGTCCTTGGTAAATACAAGAAGAAAGATGGAGGTATCTTGCTACAAGAAAGATGAAGACTTGACAATGGCTTTGCCAAGAGAATGCAGCAATAGGAAGCAGATCCAGAGGATCAGTCTTCCCAAGGATCCTCCTTGCTATAGGCAGTGGAGGGGTCAATTGTGCCAAAACTCTGTCCGCTTCTGGACGAGAGGGGATAGGTAAAAAACACATCCATCCTGTTACCTTATCTCTTCAAGTTCAATTTCTTACCCTGAGCTCTCTTCTGTGTTTCTTGGGCTATATCTTTGGTCCCTGCTGCTGCAGCACCAGGAAGAAGTTTGTCCCATAAATACAAGCAGGAAATGTGCTCTGGAATCTTGTGAGAATCTAATTAAGGCTATTCCATCCCAGGGAAGCAGATGGACATATGGCTCCATATGTTAACAGGTGACTAGATGTGCCCAGCACTCCAAGTAATTCAGAGGTTTTTTGATATCTTGCATACTTCTGACAGCAATCTCATGAAATGATGAAACAGATGACTTTTGCTGCTATTTCTCAGGCTTTTCAGATGCTGCAGTAACTGCTCATGTTGAATATTTAACCACCTTACTATTACAGATCTCAGTTTACTGACATTCTGGATATTTTCCTTTATCTCTTATCTTTTCATAACTCAGGTGTAAGACAGACAAAAGAAAGCATGTGAAAAAAAAAGTCAGTCATCATGCATTAAGAGCCCTCAGAAATGCCGAACAGAAGAGTAGGAAAAATATGCAAATGGCAAAGTTATCATACTCAAACAAGTCTCTTCAAGCGTTCTTAACTGAAGCCTCTCAATCCTATTATCTGAGGGAAGATGAACTTTTTGCCACACAACTGTTGCAAGATGGTTATGATCACACAGGAGGATACTTTAGATGTCTGACACATCATGTCAGGCTGGACATCTAAATACTATTAAAAACTGTACTAAAATTGAATGTGCAATTACCTGCAAATGCAATTGTGTTTGCACAAACAGAAGAGGACTAAAATTTTGCAATGGGTTTCAGGCTTCTTTCCTCCATATTTTTGTGTTCTTTTGTTGTGAAAATTTTTTTTTGCAATCAACTTAAGTCAGATATTGAATGTAAAACTTGACTCTTCAAAGTTCAAAGCACAAGAACATCTGCAAGTAATTATTGCCTTTTTTTTTTCCTCATATGCACAATAGAAAGTGGATGCCTGAAGAAGGAGTTATACCTTCTTACCTGGAGGTAAGATATCCTTAAGGTGAAGGACTATGTTTCATTGAAGTCAGCAAAGATACAGCTTAGTCCTGGTTTCTGTGACTATAATACTGACAAAACTTTCCAACTTCCAAAATCCTCTATTCATTTGTCTCAGTAATTCTAGTATAGCTCATTTGCCTTGCCTAAAGAGTAAATAAGAGTTGCACTTCTAAAATTCACATAGAACAATGAATGAGAAAAGCATCTTGTCATTCATTTTAAGGAAGATTGAGATGGCTATGGCACACAATTACTAAATTTAATGAAGTAATTACTTTTCAAATCAATTTCTAATTTCCTACAAAAAGTTCCTGATAGTAATGGAATGAGAATAATTAACAGCATCTACAAATTAAAACTACCCATAGTATATTGTGTACTTGGTGATGTTGTATAAATTTATTGTCTTCCTTCCACAGAAACTGATTCTGTATTGAATAAAACTCAAACTTCTCATTCCTTTCTGTTGATATTATGAGTTTAAAATAGCAGTTCATACTGTCTTCTTCCCTACGCTTCACTATTTTAACCCACTGCCAGTCTGGAAAAAGATCTCTGCGTTGCTATGGACAGCACAAAGAAACCATCTGTTGAAATACACAGTGATATGAAAAGCAAGCAAAATATTAGTCTCCGTAAGGCCAGAGAAGATTGCTGAAAATATTTGAGGATCACCAATCACTTCAGATCTGTGTGTACAAGCAACCATGACTCTTTTTGGCTGTTTCTATTCTAGTATACAACGGGAAAGCAACTCATCAGCAGTGTCATATCACTATTTGTCTGATTATGTTGCTATGTAGAAATATGTATTCTATGCTGAAAGCAGTTTTATTGGACTGCAAGTGTGAAGCATAAAAGCAAAGGGGTTTTCCTTTCTTTTTTTTTTTTTTCTCTCAGACAGAGTCCTACACCAATGGTAGATTGGGTTAGATGCAGGATACAGCTATTATAGAGTGCTTCATTTCAGCATCTTTTCTTTCCTTGCAATTCTACAACTTTGTGTTATGACTCTTTTTTTCTTCTTTCTGGGCAGAGACCTGACTTTTACCACTAGCTGACCTTGTCCCATGTTCAGTTATTTTCATCTGTGTTTCATTTCATGCTGAGTTAGATGTTTGAACCTTCTTAGCAAACGATAATATCAAAAAGGCATAGACTCTCCAGAAACCATAGTCCTCTTCCCATGGGAAGACATCTTCCTCAATCATATAAGAATCTTCCTAATACCTAGAATGACATGCTAATATGACATCCTCATCTTTTATTTGAAAATTGAATTTTCTTTTAATGTTTATTATCAAAATTAAAATTTAAAATTGAGGCTATCCTACAAGCTTAGATAGTAAAAAATAAGTCAATACAAGTACTATTTTAAAAAGTCAAGAATTTTGAAGATTAAGAACTTGATGTGTAAACACTTAAGTGTGACTGCACCACCACAAATTTCCCCAAAAACCTAGACTTTTTTTGCACAGTTTGAATAGAAAGAAAATCTTTTGAAGAGTCATTTCCATACTTTTTTTTTTTCTTTTTCTGACAAAAAGAGTTACTAGGCCAACTTTATTCATTAGCTTCAAAATTTGGTGTGTCATGCAATAACAAATCAAATTGAATTCTAGTTAATCAACTTCAGTGTTACTTGACTGACCACACAGTCAATCCCTTGAATAAATCAATGCAGGGTTAGAAAGTATTTCAAGTTAAGCTTTTTGGGGACTATGGGCTGGAATTCAGAACACAGGAAAGCTAACTAGAAACCACTGCACTGGAAAGAGCAACAGCATTGCTCTTTGTCAGCAAATGACGTTTGATATTGAAAACACTTGTTACCTTTTGAGTTTAACACAAATAAATTAAAGTACTTGATCTGGAATAATTAATGTTATTGTCAGTTATGATTTTTTGAACACACTATTACCTGTAATCTATGCAACTGAAAATAGGAAATTTTTCATCAACTGACAGAATCAAATTATACTGCAGTCTTGATTGCTTTGTGAGTGCAACAAGATCACAAAACCTCATCCAGAAATCCTGGCATCCCAGACACAGCCTCAGTTTTGTGGACTAGTGAGACTATGGCCCCAGATCTTCATCTAAGGTCTAGCTAATGCACTGGTTTGATCATGCTTTCTTTGCTCACTGTGCTAGGCAGAACCACAGACTCATCTCTGACATCAACCCTAAGGAGACGTCCTGGTGTGGGTCAGAAGCTTATTCAGCCTATGACACAAATTTAAAGGGAAGCATGGGATTATATTAAAGAAAGGAACCTCTGTGCTGAACTTTAACTCAGTTTCTTTTATCTCTTGCTCTGAGATAGACTACTGTGAACCAGTGCAGAGACTAACTCTGGTTTGTGAGGAAAAAAAGGATATTTTTTATCATGATGACTTACAGCTTGCAACCAAGGAGGAAAAATAATGTATAATGCAGAGATATTTGCCAGCCTTTCAGCTTCACAGTAGCTTCTGTGGTAAAGAAAGAGACTAAAGTTGCAGCATTAAAGCATTTAACTTTATTTAAAGTTGTTATTATGCTAGTAAACTTTCTGAAATCAGCTAGTACTTGAACAATACTAAAAACAGCCAATATGTTTTTGTCTGTTCCTTAGATGACTGAAGGAGTGTTAAAATATACAAAACTTAGTGCCATCACATTTCCTACACAGGTAAGAGTTTATATTTCAAGTGTATGGTAAGAACTGCTGATGGCCATTGCTGGTCCATTGCCCTTCAGCAAAAGGTGAGCCACAATCGATGTGATTTCACTAATGTTTACAAATATGTAAATGGCAGGTGTCAGGAGGATGGAGTCAGGCTCTTCTCAGTGATGTCCAAAGGGGCAATGGGTACAAGCTGGAACATAAAAGGAAAAATTTATTATCTGTGAGGATGAAGGAACACTGGAAGGGGCTGCCCAGATGCGTTGTGAAGTCTCCTCTGGGAACATTCAAAACCCACCTGGACAAGCTCCTGTGTGACCTACTCTAGGTAGTCCTTCTCTGGCAGATAGAGGTTGGACTAAAGGTCCCTTTCAACCCTTGAGATTCTGTGATTCTGTGACTGGAGTGTCTGTCATACACTCTAGTGATAATGACAGAGACAGCTGGTATTGTTTTTCAGATTTGTAAAAAATACAAAAAAGACATACGTCTAAATGCTCCTACAGGAGTGTGCCCATGGAAAGTATATATCCAAGGTAGTGGAGGTGGAGGCCCAGAGGCCAAGAAAAGTGTGCAATTTTCAAACTAAAGAGTTATTATAATAGCTGCTGAAATCGTGGGGGTTTATTCAGATCACATTTCAAAGTTAACATGGATTCAGAATGATTTAAAACATTATGAGAATTCAAATACATACCTATCTATGACGGAAATTGAACATCTCAAAAAACTTGAGACCCTACACTTAGATCTGCACTGCTAATGTGTGTGTATATACATATATATGTATATGCTTATTATGTATTACTGTGGGAATATATGGGCAGACTTATAAACAACTGGAGGACTATCAGCAGATAGTAGAATAAACATGCAATGCTGGAGCTACAGGAGAGCAGCAACTACAATCACAGCAATTCCCCAGCAGCATTCACAGAGTGTAATCACAGACTGGACTCTACCAACTGTGTGACATGGCTGTGTGGAATTAGAGTGACATACTCTCTGACCGTTGGCTTCAGTAACTTCCCAGTTGTTGATGACTTTCCATTGGCCTTAATCTTTCTAGAAAACATACAGTTTTCAAACAGACAAGAAGACATTCGGTCACATCTTTGGCAGGTCTAAATTATATCTACTTCACACTATTCTCAGTGAATTTTATACCAATTGAACATGAAATCTTCAGTTTCTCTGCCATACAAATTAAGTAGTTTTACAAAATACCTCATAGAAAAAATGTTTCTTTGTACAGGTGTGTGCATATTGTGGTTAATATCTGTACTTCTTAGAAATCATCTGAATTATAGTAACTCAGCTCTTTCAGGCATCTTCATAGCATGTATGAAGAGGATTTCTGCAGCTGCAAGACATTAGATAGATATATAACCCTATTGGCTAAAAATCACTGAATTTGTCCATTTTTCCCGAGTTACATGCATAACAGGAAAGTGGCATTTCTAAGAGAATATGAAAATAAGGGCTTTTCAAGGATTAATTATTAAAGTGCAGATTGTTAGGCTGGTTTTCTAACAACTGTAATTTGAAGCCAACTGCCTGGCATCGTTGATCCTACCACTAAATTATTTCAAAAAATTATGTACTTCAAAAATCAAATAAAAGTAATAAGATGATGGGATGGAAGAAAAGCGATGTATAATGAAATCTGTTCTTCAACTGTAGTCAGTCCTAGCTTGAGTGCGTTATACATACATAGTATTCATGCCAACCAAACTCTGCAGCTGAATTGGCAAGACATGGGCACGACACTTCATGAATCACCTATGCAGCCATCATTTGAGAAAGGTGGAAGACAGCAGACTTCAAAGCAGAAAACAACTGAACAGCAGGTAAAAATAAAAATAGAAGCAAGAAAACTATGATAACATGGTCACAAGTGGAATATAACTAACACACGATTAAAGTGGAATAAAGGAAGTGGAGTTCTTAGGATAGGTAATGGTAGGAAATATTGTCAACTAATATGATTCAGAGGTATTAAAAATGGATGTTATAAGGAACCAGGAAAGTGACTTCTTTTCTTGTACCTGGAAGGGGACATTTGACAACATTCTTCTACTACAGTAATATTTCAGAATGAAAATTACCAGTAAGAAAAAGAATAATAAGAGTAAAAACTCAGGAATTTACACAGACATACACTCCCACATAAGGATATACACTCTCTCACATACAAACAGTATTGTACATTTTTTTTTTTAAATGTTTTCCTCCTAATTTCAGATCTTGTGGGAACGTGGATGTTTTTTGCTCAGGTAATCCATGGATTCACACGTTCAATCTCCACCTTGAACATGCTATAGCAAACAATACACACAACTGCTACAGTCTTCAGAAGTTTTCAAACATGTAAATCAGAGCATGGATATAATTTTTGTACCTGAAATCATGCACTTTGTGCAACTGGAATCATAGAATTGAAGACAATTTGTTGGCAAAAATAATTTACTTGCTATATTTGTTAATAGATATCACAAATAGAAGCAGTCAGAAGTTGTAAAATTAACAAAGAACAAGAAAGGTCTAAGCATTCTCTAGTAAATAATAAATCCTTGAGAAATCAGTTTATTTTCTGATGGTGGAGTAGATATCTTGCGAATGTTGTAATACAAGTCTGCTGATAAGTATAGAAACTAGGTATAGAAATTTTACTTTATCAAATGTTTCTTTAAGTGAAAGTTTAAAATGGGTTACTGACCTTTTTAAAAACAGAACATTTGAATGCACAAAAGTTTTTTTATACGGAAGGAACGTAATATGTACTGCTGACCTAAAAAAATATGTACTACTTGTTACATATAACATATGTAATGCAACTAATCAGTTTATAGGACAATGGTGACTATTTCGAGAACAGTGGAGGTGTATATTTTGTTTTTTCATATTTTATATATATATATATATATAAATATAAATTGCCTCTATATGCAACCTCAGAAATGCTGGTTACAATAATCTGTCATTCACAAGAAAGAAATATACATCTTTGAAGCCTCTTAAGGTTGAGTCCTATGCCATTCCTGTCCTCAGATATGTTGAAGTCAGAAGTCTTGAATACAAGAGTGCTGGAAGCCCAATTGATAGTAGTATTCTAAATTACTTGTCCTGTGAGAGTTATAAAATCCAGAAGGCACTTTGGACTGGATTTAAAGATGACTCGGAAATCAAACCAAAATTTAGCAATTCAGATGCAAGCTGAATGGCATTTCTATCCTAATTCAAGTGAAGATCAAAATAATAAAACTTTTTATCATGGCAAAACTTGGTAATTGTATAAATTGAAGAATTAAAGCATTTTACTTTCTCTGTAGGGTATTTTTCCCCATCAGAAACAACTCTCTAAATCTTTTAGACCAGAACTAAAACATGCATTTTAAGCATCTCCCAATGAGTTGAAAAGCATTGATTTAAGGATGTTTTTTTTTTTCCAAGAGCTTTCATTCCAGACTGCTACTTTCAAAGCAATGTGAGTAGGAGTCTAGCCTAGGCTAATTGCACTCACAGCTGCATTTCATATATAATAGCCTTTAGTTCCACCTTATTTATGCTATTGAATCTACTACTAAAAGTCTGTTGCGTAATGACAGAGATTAATATTAATGTTTGTAATTATGAAAGATGTGCAGTGGTATTTTCTGATTTATGTGTGTCTAAGAAGCTGTGTTTTTCACACTGTTAACATGAACATTGCCTCTATTACTATGGCCTCCCAGACTAACCATAATACTTAAAGTCATGGTTAAATTAATAATATATGTGTGATCATTATCTCTTTTCTGATTATGTCCCCATGCAGAAGAAGGATTTTAACACTGAATTGAGAACAAAATCTGAACAACAGCATGGCATTTAAGGTTTCCGGTTTCATTCCTGTTTAATCAGAGATGTTTTGCTGAGGGAAAGAGTGAAAAAAACAAGGAATTATGTGCCCGGTTCTCCTCCCAGTTGCGCTCCAGTTTTGTAGCAGCCAGCTGACATGGCAGAGAATCCACATGGGGAAAAACAGCCAAATAAAAACCATACAGTCACAAATTAAAAAATAGCAAGCCAAATGCTGTGTGAAAGGAGAACAGGGTAAAATTATGACTTGGACATAGCTGGATGGAGCTATACCAGGTGGGGATTTGAGCTGAAGAACTGCATAATGTTTTTGAGACTGAGTAAAGCTGTGACACTCCTAGAGCAAGATCTGCATTACTTTCAAGAAGATATGTGTGGAAGTGTCACTGCTCCTGGAACTCGCTAGGAATGCTTTAAAAAATTCTGGCCTGCACCACTGCTGTGTGGTACTGACATCAGCAAGGGTTACTGCACATTTCACTGGCCTTGTTTGTCATTTTTAATTGGTAAACTTCCTTGGGTTTCAAGTGTGCAAAACCTTTTCTGTATATAAACCTAGGTAAAAAATGCTTCATAATTCTCTCCCATATAATATAAAAGCAGAACTGGAAATGCTACTGAGTCTTATTTCCCATTGCACTAGACACATTGAATATGCCAATTTTTGCTTTGTGACTTGTTGCATAGGCATTTTTCCTGCCTTCTCTTACTGCTTCATGGACTCTTTCATTTTTGTTCCTTTTAAAGCTTTCCTACAAAAAGATTGCCTGATTGGTACTAAAATATTTCAGACAGCTGACAATTTGGACCGCTGTGAACACAGGCATCTTGCCAGTTTGAAGCACAACCGGCTGTTCTATTCTTCTATTCCTTTTTACTTTGTATTGCTTATTCAAAGTGAAACCACAGAATAGGCTTCAGTTTTCCTTATGGGTCATATGTGAGGAACAACACAAAAGGTATACTGATCTCATGGGACAACGTGAGAGGGCCTTTCACAGCAGAGAAATGTAAATTTCTCTGCCTCACTGATTTTTAGTATACTATCATATAGTTAGTCTGGGATCCACAAGGGCAAAAGGGAGATATTGAAGGATGCAGGAATCAATAGTTGAAACGCTGAAAATAGAGTATTAAAGAGATATTTTCAACTCTTTGGGCATTTTTTTTTTTACTTTTTGTTGGGGAAATGAACAGGCAATTAGATCTAGTAGAGCTACTTGCTGCCTCTGGGCTGAAGGTTTTTCTTTTTTTTTCCTCTTATATTTGGGATTTTACAGGATGCCCTCCAAGAAATTGTTGTTTTCTTCCTTTCAGAAAGTGTCATAAGTGATACTTCAGAGATCTAGTTCTCATTTTTATTAAAACTGCATTGACACTCACCCTTCTTAGATAATGAATGCAGTTTGATCCCTCATGTTTTACTCACTAGTAGCAAATTATGGCAAGGTTGCAAGGATGACATGAGCGCATCCAATTTATGGAGTTCCTTTTACAGTGGCCTTGAGCAATTCCATTAATACTTCTGTAAGCACATAACTTCCGATGTCATTGTCAATGCACGTTCGTATTGCCTCATTGCATATATTTGAACCCAAAATATTTTTTTGACAATATTAGGGCCTTGAATGTGCTTAATGATACATAGAACCCTTCCTTAGATGCATATTTAAGTATGAACTTAAAATATTTGCAGGATTAGCACTGAAAGCATAGAGTCGTAGAATGGTTTGGGTTGGAAGGGACCTTCAAGGTTAACTAGTCCAACCCTCCTGCCATGGGCAAGGACACTTTATACTAAACCAAGTTGCTCAAAGCTCCACCCAAACTGGCCTCAAACACTGCCAGGGATGGGGCATCCATAAGCTCTCTGGGCAACCTGTGACAGTGCCTTACCACTCTCACAGGGAAGAACTTTTTCCTAATGTCTTCTTATATAAAAAAAAAAAAAAATGTACATAAATGCATGCAAATACATACAAGTATCTTTCACTAATTATATGTATGTTTTTACATACATATTACATACAGAAAGCTGATTTAAATTGGGTCAAATTTATTTCCTTCACAAATTTTTGTTCTAAGTATTTTATGCCAAAAAAATCCTAACCCTATGGGAACGAAATTCTTTAAAAAAAATTGCAGGGTTTTCAGGGCCATAATGACTAGGGAAATGCAAGAGAAACAGTGTTAGTAGAAAGAATATTTAAAAAAAAAAAACAAAACCAAACAAGTTATTGGCATAGTTGTAAAAGGACTTTGTTGTCCATCATAATGTTTTTGAAGTATGCTCTTTATGGCTTCTATTAAGTCCCTTAATAGAAATATATGGCAAAGTTAATTGTAAGCATTCAGAACAGCAAGCAATAATTTAGTTTAGGTCATTTTGGTTAACTTTCTCCATATTATTTTGGTATCTCACAGAGTTTGAGGATGCTGACTCAGCTCTCTCATTTTCAAGGTATCCTTTCTACGTCGCCTAAGCAATGTAAAATTACTCATTTCCACATTAAGAATAAAAAGTAACAGCACCAGTTTGGCATATGCAGAGAAGTTAAATTATTCAGCCTTTGGTGGGAACTGTCATAAGACATCCACCTTAGTAATTTCTGAAATCTCTTTTAAATGGAGTCTCTTAGACTCTGCACTACACCATTAGCAAACATGTCAAAAATGAGGAATATCTGATTAGCTGACACGTATGTGCTCACACAAATCTTCAAAATTATTTTTCAGTCCAAGTGGCTAAACTTATTGTAGCTGCTTTAATTATGGCTGATAGTATTCTTGGGGATATTTTTTTTCCTTCTAGCATTTTTGCTTCAGTTGTCATAGACCTCTAGCTGCTTGGAGTTTTCAATGTTTCCTTGACACTGGTATATGGGACTGTGCCACTCTTCTCCAGTGCACATATATGTAATATCTAACCCATAAATTGAAAGTTCAAACACGTATATTTGTAGTATTAATAAATTTGCAGTGTATAATTGCAGGTAAGTTGTGACAGGTTTTAAATGTTTGAGCTATGATTTAAATTTCTGTGTTTTTCAGGGTCACTCTAGCACCCAGGGGAAGGGTCTGATACCAGACTTCAGAGATTTCTTACTTCTTCAGCTCTCACTTCCTATTTTATACAAGCATGATTTGAGTTGAAATTGCAAGCAAAGACTTAAAAGTGCTTAAGAGTGCCAGTACTCTCTTATCTCTTGTGCAGACACCTGAAGCTGGAGACCTTCAAAATCAGCTTGAGAAAATACCGAGGGAGGGAACCTGCCAACTGCAGTCAGTTATGTTTTGGCTATAGGTTGTGGGACTGAGTAGAAAAACAACTTCAAAACAATTTCAGCAAGGCCACAGTGTTCAGAAATAAGATAATTGCTTCATTTCTTTGTAATATAGGTAAGGAATGTTCTTTCAATTTTTGGTGTGCATGTGAGCTGGAGTGATTCCCTGTGTGCCCAGCACTGCAGTAAAGGATAGCCTGCTCCTTAATGCTACGTTAATGTTAAGGAGTTTATTTCCCAATTTTAGTGATAGGCGAACATAAAACATATGTAATATCACTTTCAGTCCTGCTATCTTTTGTAGCAGATAAGACATGCTCATTGTCAGAAATTCTATATATGAAGTAATGCTTCTGTATGAACTGTAAGGAACAGAAGTCTTCTTTTACGCTGCTCTCAAATACACTCACTTGGTTATTGCTGAAGCCTGTGACAAAGTTTCAAATAGATTGTAGCATCTAATGCCATATCTGGGATTTTTTTTTTTATTCAAATCATGCTAGAGAATATTTTATCTGCAACAGAAAGCCTCCAGAAAAAAAAAAAAAAAAGGCCTTCTTGCACTTAGAGAATACATTTGCCTTCTTACTTCTAAAAACATTCAATTTAATATGAAATCCAGAGAAATCTTTAAAAAAAAAAACCAATAAAAATGTGATTCAAGAGAAAGAAAAACCTTAGGAAGACATATAAAAGTACTTCAACAAATCCTACTGAGAGAAGACTTGTTCATGCATTAGGGACTTGATGTATTGGAATTTTACTTCTAAATTCTAAAAATCTGACAGTTCAAGACGTTCCCCAAGGACATGTGTCATCCCATGATCAATTTTTAAAACTGATGATTTCCACCCACTTTGGCAAACAATTCAGACTTTTTTTTTGGTATCACTCTATATCTAAATTATCCAAAATCCATTTCAAGCAAAATTATTATTTCCTAAGAGCCATGAAAATTTGATATGGGAAAAAGGAGAGATAGAAGGTATTTTATTTTTTATATTGGTTTGGGATTTTTCTACTAAAGAAGTTCAGTTATTTCCCAGTATATTAAAGATGAAAACGCACGCATAGAATGAAGAGATGGCTTTGTAAGTAGTAATTTTTACTTTGTGGTTTAATACTGACATTTCATTTTAATGTAAAATTTGTCTTACATTAGGCAAGGAGTCAGAAAAAAAAAGTCTAATTTTTATCTTAACAAATCTTTTGCCCTTTAATGAGGATTACACTAATGGCAAAATTGCATAACATCAGTGAGAGACATCATTCAGTGTGCATTTTCATGTTTTTACTATTGCGAATGTCAGTACCGTATGTGAAAGAAACCATTTTAATATCTTTCTGCAATTTATATTAGTTTCTATTTAAAATGTCTTTCAAATATTGAATTAGAAAAATACATTCTTTTTGTGTACTGTTTTATATCTTCTTGATAATCTGCTATGCTAAATAACACATGCCAGATATCCCATGGATTTCAGAGATTTTTTTTAGATAACCACATTTGATGCATTCAGTTAAAATATCTAAGCTTTCAAGGTAGCTGTTGGTTTCAGTTTAATAGGAAAAGGAATTGGCTTTGAGTGCTTATTGCATAATAACCTCACACTCTAGAAATAAGTAAGAGCCAGAAAGGAAAAAGCAAAATTAATGGGCCAAGAGAACTAATGCTGGGTATGACTTGTTTAAGAGATATTATAAGTAATTGCCCTGCCTCTCTTTCAAGAAGTTCTTTGGAGCTGCTTCTCTGAAAAACATGGCTGCCGTTGCCACCATTGTCTAATCTTACCTTCAAATAAGGCTGCTTCTTAAATGGAAAATCAAGTCATGTGAATGAAACAAACGTGCATGCAAAATAGCAATTTTGAGTCTGCATTTATTTCCCAGGTACCCGGTTTACCCTAAGATGATCCTTGCTATATTTGAGTGTTATGGCATGTCTCATCTCATGGTTCTGCTATCAACAATTTAAGTGAGAAGGAAAGCTTTAAGTTCTTACAGGGATTATACTGCCCAAAACAATGCATGAGGAGTGCTGTAAAACTCACAGGTGAAGTCATAGTTGTACCAGGAGACTTATCAGAAAAGAGTGAAGCTATTTTGGACACTTGCCACATTGTTTTTCATCAGAGCCCAGATCGGAGCATAAAGACTGTATGGATCCATAATGGGGAGATAATACAGCTGTCAATACATGTACATGGGAGCTGTCTCTGGGGAAAGTGCTTGAAGCAGGGATCCACATTTGCAATAATGTAAAAGACAGGTTTGTTGTTTTCTATATACAATCAAATGCCTTTATTCTGGTTTGGGGAGACAAAGAGAGTCTGTAGGGCAGCTTTTCAGTTGTCACACTATTGCTGCTGTGTTAGACGGCATCTGAAAGCCTTCCTGTGTGTCCTTGGTTGCATTGATGTTGCATGTTGGGATATTAAAAATGTTATATTCCATGCACTCTACATGTAAGGTGGCACATATTAACTCACAAGGTTTCACAAAGCCTCCTGGCAAGGCTCCACTGGCATTCACCTGGGCCATGGTAAATTTCCATGAGGCAAACCTATGGAATGGGATCATCTGCCACAACAAACTTATATGCCACATTAAGTGATGTTAGTTGATAAACTGTGTGAGCACTATGTAATGTGTATCTTCCAGATGTGTTCTGGAGACAGTCTAAAGAACATCCTAAAGGCAGGATATTCCTAGAGTCTCAACCATAACAACTGAGGCATCTTTTGATTAGTCCAAAGGTTTTCCAAAAACCGGAAAATTTAGAAAGATGGGATTTTGGTCACAGAAGCACTGAGAAGCAGCATTGCAACAAGCTACGCAGACACAGATAGCATAATTAAGAGCGGTGAAACTGCCCTACTTCCAGACCTGACTCAGAATACTTCTGAGGTTTTATTTACAAACTTCTAATATGCAAAGGATAGAGGAAAGAACTAGAGTCATGTTCAAATGTCAGCACAGCAACATGCTGGTGACCAAGCACAGTGTATGACTAAATTTCATGCTTCCTTGAATTGCAAACGATTTACAGAGCTATCGGACCATTGGTTTAGTTATCCTACTAAACTGGCAGTCATTACACCAAGGAATTTTTCCTTTTGCATGTGAAAAAAATCCCTTCATTTCAAGATTTCTTTTTTTTTTTTCTATTTATGTCAAAAATTTAATTGATGCAAAAAGTCCTAATTCTTAAATTGAGAGCTTTATTGTACTCATAATATCTGAAACCTTTTAAATCTCTTTTTTAAGGGCATAAAACTGCTGACAAAAAATCTGAAAGTTTCAAAGCATTCCTTAACACCTTACTCACCAAAAGATGCCCTTTCTAAGCCGCGTCTCTAAAAACATCCTGAAACACATTAGCTAAGAAAGCCCATAGAAATCCCTATAGACCTTTCCTCCACTAAGAACACAAACTAAGAAAACAAAAATTTGCCGAAACTTTAATGAAATCCTTGCTAGTAGTATAAAACTGAATATGACCATACTAGAGGTCTGGCCAAAGGTCTGCCTAAACTACCACCTATGCTAGTAGTAAACCAATTCACAAATATATATTAAATGCATGGCCACTCAAGAAGTGGCCTAACAGTTGAGAATTATGTCACATTTGTCCTGGATTGATGTTATCATCAGTGCCATTCTGATATTGCCATGTAACTGAAACTCAATGGGAGTTGCAAATTCAATTAGAGAGATATTTTACAACACATAACGTTTTTGTAGGCTGGAGTCTTGTAAAATTTTACTCCACCATAAAACATTTTAAAATTAAGTAAAAAAGGCTCAAAACTCTCAAAGAGAGATGCTTTCTGCATGTATTTAATTACACATGGTATAATGCATACTAAGATTTAGATAGAAGGGAAGGATGCCTGCCTGCAACAATCACATGTGGAATAAAAGAGGATTGATACAGCTCAGTCTTCATGTCAGTTTCATGGAAAACTGCCACAGCAAGTAGTTATTACTGCTACTACAGTCTAATAGACCATGGTCAAGGAAAAGAAGCTTTTGACACAAAAGTACTTTTCATAATACAGGCCTTTATTGGTAGGGTTTCATTCAACTGCCTGTTTTTTACTATACAAAATAGGATGATATTGAAATATAGCAGAATTGGTTATTATTTGGTACCTGGTGCATAAGTACAAATATAAATATTGAAATTAATAGCTGAGTAATTCAAATAATACATATTTTCTTAATGCTTATACTAGTTTGTCATACTGAACTAATAGTTTGTTGTGTTCTCCTAAAAAATAGATTAATGTGTTTAAAGGAGATAAAGGAATACTGAATTAACCCCTAATTTGTGAGCTGCAATTTACCTGCTAAGTTTGCACACATAAGTGAAAAACTATTGAACACACTTAATTTCTGAGGCCAAGGCTGCAAGAAGGCTTCTCCAACTTGATGCTTTCATAGCAGGAAGGACAATAATTTCATGGAAGCTCTGATCATCTCCAAAAAACTGGCAAATCTGCCAAAAAGCTGGTCCAGCCCTCAATTCTGACCTGATAAAAAAGGTTCTTGGTCCTGGAAACACGTTGCAAACTGTTTTGCCGATGAGGACAAACTGTACAAGTCTAAGTCCATAAAGAATATGAAAGAATCCTAGAAGAACAGTGCAGTGGAGCTATTTAGCTGCACGCTACAACAGTTTGTTGGATTCAAGATAAAAGAAATACTTCCATTATCCCTGGATAGGTCATGTTTGTATGCCTGCATTTGAGGAGTGAGGACTGCAGCAGAGCCTATTTTGTTGCATATGTTTAAGAAGAAGAGTGGAAAGGTTTAAGTGTAGGGTTTGTGTGTGGCAAAGTCTTTTTAGAAAGAACTGTTGCATTTCCTGGAAGTCCAAAGTGAGCCAGAGTGTCAGTGCAGAGATGCATTTCTTGTTCAGGCTAAGGCAGATATCTCCATCCTGGCAACAGACAGGTCCTTTGCATCCTAGCACTATCACCTATCATACTTACAATGCGTTGCTTTTTCACATTTGACTCGTCCACCCAGCAATATTGTTGGGTGATGGCTGGGCATCTAGTAGAGTAATACAAGAACAATTTAACAGTAGCATAAGAAGAACTCTTCCAACTGTATCTTGCATTTATTGCTGTAGGTCACAGTGGTCTGGGTATTCACTATGTCTCTTTCACAGGCCAGCATTGTCCTACACAGCATGTGGTCATTCAGAACTTTCCAGAACAAAATCTGAAAAGTAGTTTCTTTTATACCAATTTCCCTACATTGCTCCTTCTTGCCTGTTTTTGTAAGATGATATCTACAAGTGCTTTGAAGAGAGTAAAGATAATGCAGTTGATGTCTTTAAGGGATTTTTGGCATTTCAGCTTTTCCTTTATTCATTTTCTGTTACATAGATCTCATTTTTCACGTGGTATTGGAGAGTCTGTCAAATGAGGCTCCAATAAGGCAAGACAGATTTTATATATAATTTCTCCCTTTTTTGAAGTGTGTGGATAAAAGCTTTGCAAAGACCAATGCTGCTATGAAAACGATACCTGTATTTTATAGTGGCTTAAGATGCATTTCTTTTAAAAAGTGAATGAAAAGGCTGGTCAAGGGAATATCTGATTTACAACTCTCAATTTGAACTGGAGGACTCCAAATTTTAATCACACGTCTTCTCCAAGTCATTATTGTCAGGAGGTAGAAACCCTTTACTTGTTAATAGGAGGAGGATTAGGTTTTACAGTATTGTGCACTCCCAGATCTCCATTGCATTCTGCAGGTTAGAAGCCAGATTTTCCACAAAATGACAAGATATTATTCTCTTTTTGATCTAGCATTTTTCCATAATTCTCTGTCAATGCAGGTAGTCTGCAATGCCTACAACAATAAAAGAACAAACTACCTCAAAGAGTAAAGCTCATCTGGTAAGCCTCTTCCTGTGCTATATGGTCCTAAGATATCTAATTTTAATTTAGCCCCTAAGAATGTCTTTTCCCTCAGAATGTATACATATGTATATAGGTATTTGTATAAGAATGGCTTTTTAGAGAGATACAGTGTTCCAGTCAAGCATGACTTAAATCAATGAGGAAGAAAATCTAATGTGCATGGATGAAATCTGTCTGCTTGGGGCAGTGTTGCTTTGCAGCAGTACTGCTAAATTAAGTGTGTTTCTTACGACGCTATCTCTGGTAATTTTTTTTTTTTTTTTTTTTTTTTTTTTTACTCCTAAGAGATACTGTAGCCATGAGAAAAGTGAATCAGCTCCAGGAAGGATGCTTTGAGGCTTGGATTCACTCTAGAGCTTTAGTCTGCACTTGACATGGTGGGATATAGTCTTCAGTGTTTTCCTGATTTGGAACTTAAGCAACTACAATAATGCCTAGAGTAACTGTATATTTCTTCAGCCTCTGTCTTTAAATTCCCTTTGTTTTGTCATGTAGTATGAACTGCAGCTCTCATAACTTTAGACATTGCCTGGAAACAATTTAGGCTTAACCTATAAACCACTGGTGATGCTCAACAATACTTGCTTTGCTCTCAGGAACACATGAACAAAAGCTGGCTCTATAGTGACATTTTCACAAAACATAATACTGGTACATAATACAAAAGAGTATTTCCAAACCTTCTGTGAATTTGTTCTGCTTTCCGGCAACAAATAAAATTCAGTTTCAGGTATTGAATGACATAATAAAGTATAAGGATGACAGAATTTTCATCTGATCCGGACTGAAACAAATTAGAGGTTAACAGATGAAAGAACTAATGGAAATGGAATATCACTACATTGGTTCTCCTATATATTTTATTTCCCTAGGGTTGAATTTACATTCAAACTATGTTAGATACCTTCCTGAAAAGATTACACAGTGGAGGACAAATAACTAATTTAATAGAAATAAATCATACTGTGAGGTATGTCTTTAAAGATCTCACTCTGACAAATAAACCCGCTACAATCACCTCTCTACTTAATTCTTAATATACAGAAGGAAATCTATATTGGAATCAAACATTTTACTCAATTTTACTGCCGTCAGAAAACATGTAGTATATCTTCCTGCAGACTCCTCTTAAACAAAAATCAACAGTAGAAGAAAAGAAAGCTTACCACGTTTTAGGATTAAAGGAAAAATGGCATATGTTTCTTCACGGGACACATGAGATTTAGATGTGTCAGCAAAATTGCTTATACTGGTCGATCACACCCTATATGCGTAATTTTTACTACATTATATATGACCAGAAAGGTACATGCAAAAGCTGGAGCCCTCTTTTAGCAGAGAGGAAGTCCCAACAATTTACAATTCTGACTCAGATACAATTTTGTGTTTCCACTGGCTTGGTATTTGCATTTAAGAATAGACAAACATTTTCATCAAGAAAAAGAATTGAAAATGCAGATCCTATCAGCTGTTGTTGTGTTATGCAACCACGTAAATCCAACGGTGAAATATATACAAAAATGTTGTTCAGGATTTGAGATACAGGATGCTACATCAGGACATTTAAAAGGGACTATGTATATCACCATCGTGTTTCCAAAATAAGCAGGATCCTTGTTATGTGGTACATCTTGACTAAGTATGTGCGGATAAAACCTAAATTCACAAAATCACATTTTTCTCAAGGCAGATAAACCCTCTGGTTGTGGTTGATGAAGGTGGACTGTGCTGGTCCAGCGAAGGGCATCACAAACTTTGTGAACCAGCAGTGGGCTGGTTTGGGCAGGAGTGTCCTGGACTTCCCTACCACACAGTGCTCTGTACAAGGCTGCGACCACAGAAGGTTGTGCTCATTCACTGTGGTTTGTCTCACAGTATCTAGCTGTGCAGAGAGGCAAAAAACCCACAAAAGAATAGTGTCAACTCTCCTTACTATTTAGTTTGTTTTCAATATTTTCTTTTATCTCTACAAACTTGTCTTTTAACAGTTGAAAGGAGAGCAAATACATTTCCTCCTATACCGCTTGAAGACTGTTGGTAAATTTTCACCATTACCCATCAACCAGGATCAGACAGGGTGTATCACCATTTCTCAATCACAATACCGTAAAGCAGAATGACTTGCAAAATGCTGTAATCATGGTAGACAATTCATTTTTTTTTTTCTTGATCTTTGAATTATTGGCATCTATCACCTCTAAAGACAGCAGCTACTTTCACCGTTGCTCAATATAGAGGACAAGGATCTTTTTTCCTGTAAAGGCAACACCCCTTGATATCAAACCATGCCTAAAGAGCATGAAAATTATCTGTCCCTTGAATATATATGCTTGTGATTGTCCAGAAGTGTGGATATTGAAAGTTCCAGAAATTCAGAAATTTGATTACAAAACAGAAATAATATGGATTATTTGGTATCTTGTTAGCATATCATGGAAGTATTTCTTCAGAAAAGTAAAAACCTGGAAAAATACCAAGTAGAAATTTGTAAAGATTTTGGCTGTCAGAAAAAGGCAAACTTAGAAACCTTAGATAAAGCTCACCATGCAGCATAAATGATTCATATTGAGTGCAACGCAGCTGAGGGCAAATTGGTCCTCATAATGCCAATGAACTCCTCAGAAAGTATAATTGGGACTTGAGAGGTGCAATAAGGCTTGCATTGCTGCTGTGTACAGGGACGAATTTCACTCATTCTACACAGTTTGGTCAGGAGACTATGGAGAAGAAATATTTTGTGGTTTAATATGAATCTTCCATTGAATCTGATACACCAAAATGTTCTTTTTAATGGAAGGCAGTTCAAAGAAATTACTTAGAAAACAGACAAACTAGTCTGCTTGGAAAACAGCATTTTCTTGTCCTTGCTGCAGCAAGAGACCACAGGCAAGCAAGACTGAAGTGACTTTCTGTACTCACTGATCTCTAAAATGCAGCAGAGATCCTGAGACTTAAATTCCCCTAGAAAGTGATGTTGCTCTGTTTTTTTTCACCTTAGCAGTCACAGTTGAACTGAAGGCTCTGGAATATGTCTCAGTGTGCTAATTGAATTTAAATGTACTCAGAGAAGGGTACAGAATCAGACAGAAATCTACATCCCTGAGCTTTCATAGCTACATTTATTTAGTTATTTATTTTCCACTTTCTGGTACTTAGCATGTTGCCAAGTATTCCTCCCTTTATATAGGATTTTGTGAATATAAATTGTTTATATAATCATGTAGATGAACTTTGTAAGAGGGCTATTTGGCTATTAATTCTCTCTGTCTTTAATTAACTCATAAAATGATGACATGGAGAAGACAGAAAAAAATCTCTCCTGACTCCACCAGCATCTAGCAGCTAATTTTCTGACATCTTCAACAACTACAGAAATTCTGAGCGGTGGAAGGGGTGAAAGCTATAGGAAAGAAAAGAAATCTATTATACTTGGGAGCAGAATTTACCAAAGCTCTGAACACACCACTGAGACACACAATTTTTACAAAGAAAATCTCAGTTCTGGCGATTTAAATCAAATCAAGATCAAACGGTTTATTGATTTATTAACAGCACATAAATAACTGACAATCTGTGACCTATACCTTCAGGATCAATACAAGTAATAGAGAAGATTCATTACAACAGTAGACACTTGCAAAATGTTAATATGCAATTAGAGACACTTCACACTTTTTTGTGCCACGTCTAAGACATAGCATCCATGGATGCACATGGATGCACCCTGTGCCCCAAACACAAGGGCTGCAGGCAACCTGTGCTCTTTCTGAGAATCCAACTCCAAACAAGTTTCATCCTGCTTTATCATCAATTTTCAAGCTGGCTCTTCATTTTTTCCAAAATGTCTTTATAATTCCCGCGTTACTCTTTAACCCGGCTGGTGGTCATCTTCCTCAGTTACTCCCCAAATTCAGCTTTTGGGTGTTTAAGTGAGTGGGCTGACAGCTGCTTTGCAGCAATTATTATCCAGGCCATTCAACCACAAACAGTAGCAAGACGGTCACTGACATTCCCTCCTCTGATCCTTGTCCTCAAAAACTATCTGTATGACTGAGCATCCTACCAGCTGCTGCTAGCCAGGACATCTGACCAAGAGGATAATCATATGGGCATAAATGTTTTGATATGATAAATGATGATGTAATTTGTTTTTTTTCCCCTTGAAACAGGTTACATTGTTGGAAAGCCAACTGCTTTAACCTGAAGTGTTTTCAAATGCTCCTGAAACTTTGACACGTTTGAAGAGAACATTGTGAGAGTAGTGTGCATATAGTGTTAGGAAAGAGGGAGGCTACAGTCATAACAAGGTGGTCTTTGAAAAGAGTTCAATACCACTCTAATTTGTATACAGAGGTATTTATTCATCCTTCCACATATACAAAAGATATATAGCATTCATTTACTCGGTACAATGTGTCTTATGTCAGGCTGCTCTTATAATGACTGTGGGGATTCCTTGGTACTGCTCATTTGGTTCTGTAAATGAGGTGCCTGTATCTGCAAATAGTTTGCACAGAACCTGTTGCAGGTGGTTGCATGTAAAGGTCCTCTCATGTGAAGATACCACACCAAAACTTTGAATCAAGCTTAAGGAGGATTGCCTTCCTCTTTCAGGCAAGAGGATGGCTTCAGTTTTGCATTCTAGGGGGAAGAAATAGCATTGTCTGTAATTAAAGCTAGATGAGCTAGAAAAATAAAAGCAGGGAACCAGACTGTCTGAAGACACTGGATCTGAGGACCTCCTGTGTGGCTGCAGCATGGGTACTGCAGCTCTCCCTGCACCCTCATAATATTGTGTGTTTCAGAAAGAGGAAATGACAAGCATGTCACTATATAGTAACTGGAAAACAGTTTCAACATTATAGTAGCTTAGCTCTGTAGAAGCACCTCAACTTTCCCTTTCTGTCTATCAAAGGCTCTCTTAAATGGGAAAACCTTTTACAATTAGATTCATGCAACTATCTTAAAAGCCAGAATGCATTTTCTGTGCATCTGAACGAGCATCTGATAGCGACAATTTATGCTTTGCATATAAAACCTTGTATAAAGACAGCAACAAACATGTTGAGCTAAATTGGAGCTCTAATAAAAATAAATGAGTGCATGACACAAATTGTTACTTTTACAATTAGATTTTGAATTTTCTATTATGTGTTATCACTTAAAGATAGTGCATTTTTTAAATTGCTTTGATGGGGAAGGAAATGTATGCTGTTTATATATTGAAAAATTTTTAATACTTGTCATCTCATATTTCCACAGTTAATACATCTCATCTAGCTTCATTTCTCCCTAAGTGTTGCATTTTGGTTAAAACATTTGGACTGTGCTAAAATTTATCGTGGAAACCCTCACAGTATTCAGTATGTTCCAGAATAATGGTTATCTTTCAACAGTTCACAAAGTTAAGTTCATTGAGTGAAGCTGTAGGTTACTTTAAAGATTTAATTGATTTTATCATTTTTATACATTTCAAATTTCAAGAAAAATGAAGCATCAAACTATAAATGCTATGGTGGCTCTCACCAAACATATCAAAAATAGAGATGCTGGGGTTTTTGGCCCTAATTCTTTTAAAGATGCATTGTCAGTTTCAGTCAGACATTCACCATTATTACTGAATAAAGCAGAAAAGCTGAGATTTGGCACCTTTTTCTCATGTCATTCATGATATAATATCTATGATGCAACAAAAACAATGCCATTGCTTTTCTGCCCATCTTGAAGTGGTTATAGCATTATCATAACAAACTCCAATATTATTACTTTCAAAAGCTTTGGTAATATAATTTACTAATACTTCAGTCTGACTCTTTTCAAGGTGTGATGCACTGATATGTCATTTTATAAAACAAAACAAACAAACAAAATATTTACCAGTTGATGCCTCTCCTACATCAGTTTAAATATTGAAGGATTATTGCGATTAGCAGTGACAAAAGCAACCTTTGTGCAAATGCATTGTTTCTAAATATCAAAACAAACCTAGAACCGGAGCTTCATGACTCGGGCCTTTGTCTGCTCACTAATCTTTCATACTTAGATCACTTTAGATACTGCAATATGTATCTGTATCTTTATAAAACTCACTGTATTAATGTCAAATCATATTTGGGAAGGGATGACTCAAATTCACCCTCATGTCAATTCTATTTTTGTTATACACAGAAGATATAGCAGTCTATGTCCTGTATCTTCCTAGCACAGGCATTTTAATCTAGACGTTGCACAGAGTTATGCTCTTTCCACAGTCATTGGGACAACTGTCCTAAAGGAGACTGACAAAAGAAAACTCACAAGCTGGGTTAAGTGTTCAAGCATTGCTGTACAGCTTAGTCCCTATGAGGGACTTAAAGGTGGAGGATGCTTGAAGCCAATGCATAAGAAGGCTGGAGTGTGAGAAAGGGAAAAGGATTCTGGGTGAAACTGCAACTTTTTTTTTTTTTCTCATTTATGATTCCTTTCCCTTTGCTCTTTCTTTTGGCAAATTCAATTCAGATAGGTAATTATTGGGGAACCAGAGTACTCCTTCACTATATTTATCTTTGCTCTCACTAATCTTTATTAAAGGATTACTTTACTCCCATAAAATAGCCAGAGAGACTGAATCATCTTTGGAAATCAGACTTGTACCTTTAGTAAAAGGAAAAAAAGGGTGCTTCTGCTCACATTAACATTTATACATACACCTAATTCTCCTCACCTGAGTGCAATTAAGAATATACATATGCATTTGTAGAACTAGGGCCAAAATAATTATAGTTTACACAAGACTATGAGAGGGAAGTATTTCATTATCCCAATTAATCCTTTAGAGCATTATGTAATGGCCAATTTCTCAGAATAAAACTCAGTATTTGTCACTAATCAAAAGTAAATTTTATGTAATAGGAATAGATGACATTTAATAGCATGGGAATATATAATATTTAATGGCTCCATAATCCATGGTTATTTTTATTTCACCAATATTTATTGCAAATGGAATAGAGAGAATGAGAAAGCCTTTCTTTATACTATCAGAGACACTTCAGTTACATTTTTACATTAGGTGGCACTAATTCCCTATTAACTGGTGTTAATGTAATATGCAATAATACTTCAAATTCATAGAGCTAATATATAACTCTGGTGCAGTTATACTTCAAAAGCACAGTACCAAATGCATACTTGTCTGCTCTTTATAGAAGTTACGATAACCTTCAGGTGTTTAGCACCAACCAAGTCAGATTATGTTTTGAGATTATGGCCACTTTCAGAACCCTAGACCAGTGTCAGATATCCAGTACATGCCCCTTTCAAATTGAAGCTAAATCGGATAATTAACCAGTCTTCAATGGGCTAGATAGAAATCAACTGCCAAAGATACCAAGTATTTGCATTTGATTATAAAGTAACTTTTTATTGTACACCAAAATAATTTCCTATCAGTTAAAAGACACAAACCAATGTGATCCACTGTTAGAGAGCAATGTGGCCCACACTAACAGCAGTTCAGATGTAAAGTATCAATAAGCTTTATTATGAGCTCACTGGTTTAGGATCTGGTTCCCTTCTTCAGTGCAGCACATACCCCGCCAAACCCAGGCACAGAGCTTTGTGAGCCACATTAAACCTTCTGATTTCAGAGAAATCACACTGGAGTGAGAGGAACGGGGAAGATAGAGGTGATGGTTTCAGAAAAACGCAGTAAGAGATGGCTGTGCATGCACGGTAGTGGAATGTAGGCAGATGTTGAGCCTTCATAGAATCAGCTCATGCAGGGTGAGTATATAAAGCAGCATGGTAGCATTTCCTGTCTTGTGTCTTGAGTAGCTCAGGCACATCATGTTCATGCAAGCTCACAGAGAAAAGCACAGGCTAGGCAAAGCAGTGAGAAATCTCTATAAAACCAGTGAGACTGTGAATGTGAAATGCAACACCAGGCTTCAAAGCAGGGCAGGTTTCGGCACAAAAGTCAATGTAAGGATCTCTATAAAATAACTGTGAGTTATTGGCTGAGTTTGGTTCTGATTTAAAGACTCCTATTTGCATCCACTGATCCACATAGTTTAAATAAACCCAGTCACGGAGTATGGTGTTACAGGCTGATTACCAGTCCCTGCGACATGTACATGCACACTTATAAATGTAGACATTTATATAGATATAGACATTACTACTTTTTCACGGCATCCAGAACACAGGAAGGTAGGAGACCAGGCTTTCTAAACCTATTAGTTAAGCATGTCATCTGCCAAGGGTTCAAAGAAGTCAGATGGGCTAACCATTTTACAATTACATTTTCCATTAGCTACATTGTACAATCCATCACCTTATGGCTCCCAGCTCGGTGACATTTTGTTGCAGTGCATGGTGTTTGCTATTGATAGCTGCCAGGTTAATTGCTCAGGAGAGTCACAAGTTCTACTTGCCAGCACCAACACTGGAAAATAATTGACAAAGCAGTAGGGGTAACTTTTCAAAGGAAAGCCTTTTAATGGATTCACGAATCAGGAGTTAGAAATCTCAAGAAGGAGCAGCAAATGAACAATTGCTAAAAATCAGGAAATAGCTTTTCTACAAGGTGAAAGTACACCTCAGAGAAAGTGCAAAATTAATTACAAGATAGAAAGATAATTACTGAGGAAAGAATATGTGAAATTTTTTTTAGCAAAGTTTGTGCTGTTAAGACTGTGTTCTTACACACTACCTACCCCAGCACACTACTGCCCAGTATGTCATTACAAGGCAACTATTATAGGTGACAGACGCTTATGGCTTCAGCTACAAAACCTTTTAATTTGCTGCCTGCTGCCACCTTGCCAGCAGTCCAGGGAAGAGAGCAGCAGAGATAGTAGGCAGCATGTCAGAGACACATGCAGTGCTTCCTAAATTAAAACTCAGCATTTCTCTGCAGTGATTTGATTTGTTTTGTTTTGTTTTATGTGGTCAGCATTTTTAAGATTGTCATCCTATTGTTTTCAACAGGACCAATTTTCTTTTCTCTCTAGATTTTAATAATTTTTTTTATCAGTTACCCATGCTACTTCAAAGGGTGTTTATTTTGCTCACAGGTGGTCATTTGACCAGATATTATTGCAGTACATTATAAACTGTTCCAGACACAACTGTGTTTACAGAGTTAGGAGGTTTTATATAGCTTTATATTTACAGTGATTTTCATCTCAAACAGCCCTCAGGCAGAGAGAGAGAACTACCTTGCATTATTTCCAAAGGAATGTGGCGGTTGCCACATTGGTTCTTCCCCATGTTACATCTAGTCTAGTATTTGGGTCTTTAGGCAACTTGAAAAAACCAAGTACATTAGACTGTTTTCCAAAAATTTTCTGGCTGGTTTGCCATTTGTCTGGTTGATTTTCTGGAACTTGATACAAAGTTAGTTGTAATAAATTATGTAATTGCAATAATATTAGGAGGATCTCCTCCCAAAGTTTAGCTGATACAGATTAAGCTTAATCTACAAAATTAAGAGAGTGCAATGCAGAATGAAGAATAAAACCAAAAATATATAGGAAGTGCTTGGAAATGGAAATCAGATAAGGTAAAAAAAAATATGTTATAAGTTGGTATACTTGGGGATGCTTTGGTACTGATTTTTGCCTTTATAGACTTTGTCAACCTGGGAGCATGCTCTTCATGTGAAGCTAACTAGCATTTGGGTCTAATGTGAGCAAGATCCAAAAATCAAGGCCCTTTTCTTTTGTTGTTTTTTTACTTTAATATCATTAATAAAAATAATTTAATATATTTACTGAAATGTCATGTTAGAACAATAAACAGATGTTCCATTTTCATTGTTGATATTTTTAGGTGAACTGTTAGTTGTCATGGAAGTGATTTGATGTGGCTAATTTCAGGAAAGGAAAATGTGAACAAGGTTGGGAAGAGACGGGGACAAGACATTATATTCAGAGCTCTGTGCAAATTAGTTTTAAACCTAAGCCAAAAGTATAGATCTGAGTTCCAGAGCTTTGAAAAAAACAGCTAAAAATTAATTCGTAAAGCATCCTAAACTCTCCTCAGGGTGTTACAGATCTTGATTTGAATTTTTGTACTTAAGACTACCTTCTTTATGAATGCTTTGCAACTGAATTTAGCTGACACTGAAGTTTTTTCCTCAAATC
Source organism: Urocolius indicus (assembly GCA_013401255.1). Classification (NCBI taxonomy): domain Eukaryota; kingdom Metazoa; phylum Chordata; class Aves; order Coliiformes; family Coliidae; genus Urocolius; species Urocolius indicus. The sequence continues at coordinate 35,668 of WBNH01000905.1, forward strand.
TGTGGCAGCCTTACATGCATATGCATCTTACCCTTCTTCTTACTGCAGTTGCAGGAACCTCCTGCATTTTTTAAATCAGGTTTCCCACTACTCAATATCCAGTAAAAAGGATATGTGAATTTTGCGAAATCAAGGAGATAAGTTTCTGCCCTTATTTTAAATGGATGCAAATTACTTCTGAAAACCATGTCAGCTTCATATAATGCCTTCAACAAAACAAAGCATGAATGCAGCTCCATCTCTGCTGTCAACATTTATAAAAAGATGCACGTGAGGAGTGCAGAAGGGTAGGCTAAATGAAGAACATTTTGGCTGGTGCTATTTGTAGTTTGGGAAAATACCAGATTGAGAAAGAACTGAAAGAGTTTGGCCTATTTAGCTTACCACGAAATATGACACATAGTTTTTTAATGGAGGAGGGGGAGGAAGAATGAGATGTTGAGAAGAAGTTTCACTGATGTAAGTGTAAAAAACATGCCGATTATTAACAGCTCTGTAACAGAATTGTCCAAACATAGCCTATGGCTTGAAGTGAAGACAAACTGATTTTACACCAATCGTAATATACACATGCTGAGACTGCTGAGAATCTACCAAGAGTCTACTTATACTTCTTCATGACAAGACTGGACACTTCTCTAGAAAATATACCTTTGCCAGATACTAAAGAGGTTTTCATTTGTGCCCATCATTTCCAACACAGTTCTATTTCTTTTTTAAAGAGTAGAATAGTATCTATTTATACAATTGACTGTATCTTTGTTATACTGTTGTGTCAACTCCTGAGCTTTGGACATTTTTGTTGTTTTGTAATTAGAAACATAAGAAAACTTTAAATTGCATCTTGCATGACCAACCTAGAAATATTTCCCCAAAATGCAACTTCCTCTAATAAAACCAATATATTTTCCCTCCTTTCTCTTTTCCCACTCTCTGCTGAGAAAGTAGAAACCTACTTCCCATCCTAGTAGTACTGTCATGCAGTACTTTGCTCAGTTTTGAAGTGAGGGGCAACAGCTGGATTTGTCCCCTTCAAATAAGTAGGTGGAAAATAGCAGTTCAAATGAAGGGGAAAACTGTTGTATCTTTTTAACTAGCATACTCTTCCAAGTCTTTGAGTACCAATCTGAAAGAAGAGCAGGGATAAAGCCTGCTTTCGCTTTAGGTCATGAGTTCTCACATTAAGACCAGTGCTGAGTAATAACTGCTACAAGTACTATAACTGAGGATCTTGAACATGGGCTGTTTTAAAAGGAAAAGGAATCTCCCCGTGACTGGACCTGAAACAATAGTACTATATCTTCCTGGTATGGTAGCACAATATTGGATACTGCCTAAAATAAGTCCCCATAAAGCCCAACACACTCATACAAAGCCTCNAGACTGTTTGCTATAAAATAATACCTATCCAGCAGGAAAATAGTAATATCATAGCCACAAGCAGTTTTCAGTGGAAGCCTTTTACTAGAGCTTAAATTTTGACTTTTGAATTTCAACTCAGAGAAAGTACAGGTGAACTTTCCTGGAAGAACACTGAGTTTTCTCTGTGTCTATGGTTCAGACATTTTTGGGAAAACATACTGGAGTGAGGCAGTTGTGTGGCCTGGCAAGTGGAAGAAAAAAAAAAGTGGAAGAAAAAAGGTTTAGTGACCAGAGACCTTAACATCTCCCACTTGGATGAGGTGAGAGCTCACTCCCCAATCCATCAGTGAGGGGCAGCATCTTTGGGGCCACCTGTGGGAAGAAGGGAGGCCAAGGCAACTCTCAGTCTCTGAAGACAATGTGCCTTTCCAATAAGATGTGCTCTCCCAGCTGCTGCAAAAGGAAATGCCATCCCTTTGACATGTGCACGTAGGACAGTTTTGTGTGGTATGCACAAGCTTCTTTATCCCAAAAATAAATTGAATGTATGTTTTACATATATTCTGTCAGTCCCTGAGGTCAGCATGCCAGATGTTATCTGTCAGCATATAATTATCAATGTAACTGGGCTGGTGACTTTGCAAATAGATATTATATACAGATCACTTGTTTTTTTTTTTTTTTTTGCTTCTATACAAGACTGTTCTACTTGTCCTGTAAAATTAAACCTTGTGAATAAAAAAAAAATATAATGAAGAAGTAAACTCAGAAGTCTATCCCTTTTAAATTCTTTAATTAAAATATAAATGATGTGTTCTGTCAGGCTTGATGTTTAAGTTAGCAACCTTTTATTTATTATACTCAGCAATAAAAATATAATAGAAATATAATATAATAGAAATATTATTTTTTTTCTTATATTACAGTTCACATACATCTGCAATCCTGTAGTAAGTTATAGCCAGAGGAAATGGAGTGAGAAATGTCCTCTCAGTCTTTTTGACATTATAAAGCACACTCAGAAAGGAGTCTAACACAAAAAAAAACCCCACAAACCTATACTCACACACACACACAAAGAAATCTAGGAAAACTGCACATAATTATTTTCAAAAAATTTATTAGAAAAAAATCTTAAAGTGTAAAAAAAGACAGCGTAAGCTAAGTAAATATTTAATTATTTACTTATTCTAGTATGAAGGTTTAGTATAAAAAAAAAATTGCTGATCTCAAATTTGTGATGTATTTCACAAATTTAGGCACATTATTTGTTTCATTCTTTTGCGAACATGATCTAATAAGCTAGCAACATGTTAGGAAAAGAAAAATGCAAATGTTGTTGAATGTGGGTTTTTTTTTGCACTGTAAGCTACCTGTGCTTTCCCATAAAGTATATTAGAAAAACAAAATCACAAGTTGTAATGCCTAAGGGAATGGATTGTGAAAATAGATTTCAAAATCTTGGCTATGTTATAACTTTTTGCATATATGCCTACATATGCTGGTGTTAAATATCAGAGTGTGTTGATAGCTGAAGACAATTCTACAGTGAAGCAGGGTAAATCTGAAAATTGTTTCACATCTCATTAAAAAAAGAAATCTATTTTTTTTTACTCTTGGGAATGCACCTTTCAGTCATCCAACTCCTCTCCTTTTATCTGCAATAAACTATAATGCTTCAATTAATGTGTTGTACTGTTTGCTGGTTTAGATTTAGATTTTAGATTTTAGGCAATATTTATTTCATTTTCCTCCTCAGCCCTGTCATATTGCTGTTTGTCTGTATTGTACCTAAACTCCATCTCTTACATGAACTGTGTCCTTTTTGGATAGAACTAACTCAGAAGACACACATCAGCAGCAGACATAGTGCACTCTAATTGTAAACAAGTGTTCAGCACATGAAAGACAGTCTGAATTAATAAAGCCAGAAAAAACTTGAAACGTGGCATCTCCATCACCATTTCAGTCTACAAGTGCATTCTTCTCAGTCCATGCTACTAGATAATGCAGCTGTTGTAGCCATTTCAGAAATATTTATCACACACTGTGATGCTAACTGCAAGAAACAAAATTCATGTTGAATTATTACTGAAAAAAATATTCAGACTTGCAAGTTTGCCATCTAACCAATGTCAGTATTAGGACTGCATCTACACCATGGGACAAAAGCTCTTTCTGAAGGACTGACACAAGTACAACAGTCAGGGATATGTTCATTTGTATCTGCATGTATTTTGAAGGTTACAGAGTAGGGTGTCAGTACTAGTGTTACTTTTAAAACCAATAACCTAGATGGCCATATCATGGTTGCACCATCATGAATACCAACACAAACTGTCTCCATCTGCCAGAGCTCTTGGGTATGCATTCTAGCCAGGCTGATGCCTATGCTATTGCCACTTAATTTTCTATGGGTTTTTTTAGTTAGTAAAAGTTAATGTGTTGCAACTGTTACAAACCTTTGAAAGCAGAGACAGTGAGGACAATAATGCCAGTGAAGAGAGGGATAAGGAGAATGATAGAGAGTAGCTTTCTCTGAGTTTTGATCTCTCTATTAAGAACATGTCAGTTAGACACACTTGCATAGATAGAATGCAAATTTGGTTTCACTAGTGTCATGGTTTAGCAAGGAGTTGCTTTTGCTTAGTAACAGGGGGAGCGGGTTGCAGTGAAGACCCGGTAAAAGTTTTTTAGACTCTCCCCCGACTCCTGGGTTCAGACCCACCCCCCAGCCCGGCTGGGCCAATCTGGCGCCTCTGCGATCACTATTTAGGGACGGGAATTTGAGGTGCGAGGCAGGAGGTGTAAGAGTGGTACAAGATGGAGGCGACCATGCGGAC
>WBNH01000905.1:40152-74659 GCA_013401255.1 Urocolius indicus
TGTTTTAGTTGGTATTAAATTGTTTTCTGTTTTCTTCCCCAAGCCGAGTAGCCTGGTCTGTTTTGTCCTGCACCTTAAGCGGCAATTAAGCCCTCCCTGCCCTTTAGCAATCCTTAAGTCTTCGGTACTTGAGGCTAATCGTGGTCTTTTGTTCCCTGATGGGCAGAAACCACGACAACTAGCAAAACCACCTCCATTTCATCTTTTAATTAACAGCCTGGGAAACAGCCTTGGGATTGTCCTGGTTTCATCTGGAATAAAGTTGATTTCCTTCCTAGTAGCTCGTACAGTGTTGTGGTTTGGATTAAGTGTAAGAATAATGCTGATAACACACTGATGTTTTAGTTATTGCTTAGTAGTACTTATCCTCAGTCAAGGACTTTTCAGTTTCCCATGCCCTGCCAATGAGGAGATGCACAAGAAACTGGGAGGAAGCATGGCCAGGACAACAGACCTCAAGTAGTCCAAAGGACAGTCCATACCACAGAATGTCATGCCCAGTATATAAACTGGGGGAATAGGCACAGAGGAGCAATCAGTGCTCAGGGACGATCTAGACATTGTTCAATGAGTGGTAAGCAATTGCATTGTGCAGCATTTGTCTTTCTTGGGTTTTCTCTTTTTGATATCTTCAATATAACAACAAAAACAACAATTAAATTTTATTGCATTTTGATTATTAAACCATTCTTATCTCAACTTTTTTTTTTTTTAATCTGATTTCCAGCAGGGCAGGCTGCGGTGTGCGTGAGTAAGCTCACAAATGTTATGGTGCTTAGTTGCCAGTTGGGATTAAGCCAAGATGGAGACCCATACTAACCTTGCTTGTTTATGAACTTTTTTACTTACAAAGAGTGCTTAAAGGACTGCTTAAACCTGAAGGTTTTGTGATGCAGCTTCATCAAGTGCACATGAACATTTGCTTTGCCCAGTGTATCTGCAAGTTGGAGAGAATTTTCTGTGTTGTATACTTTAATAAGGAAGCACTGGGTACATCAGTGGGCTGGAAAATATTTGCTGTGAAAAGAATGTCACCTTTTTCCTTACCTTACAATTGATGCAGTACCTCTTTGCACATCCATTCAGGACATAGCTGCAAGGAACATTTTCCTAGTGCAGCTTGCTCTCTTTGGCACAGATTTACTCTTCAGCTTGAATGAAAGTTTAAGAAATGGATAGGATATATTGTATTTCCACTCATAGGTGTAATCCAAGGTTACGGTCCTAAAAATGTTTTGAAATAAAAGTCAACTGCTGTTTTGAAAAACAGCAAGATAAAATGTTGAAGATTAAACTAGCAGGAAAGTATTTAACTATATGATTCACTTTCAGGAAACAGATATGTTATCTGAGTCACACCTCATGCTCAGCGCTCCTCCTCTTAGCTGCCCTCTGAACTGAATACAATGGAAATTTAAAGCTTTGATCCCAGGAATTACTTCTTTGGGAGATGCCAAAAATATACTTTGAAGCAATAATATGAAGTTTTGCACATTTTAAATACCTTGCCATCACTACAGTATTTGAGCCTCACCACACAGGCACAACATCACTTCCCTTTGCACAGTCCTGCTACTATAGGCATCCTCAGGGCCTGAGGAGGAAAGTGTTTGGAAACGTCAATGCAGGGAAGCTAAGCTGGAGCTGAAACTGAGGCTGTGATGAAAGAAGTGGACAGTCATGTTTCAACTGGCAAAAATTTCCAGTTGTACTTTTAGTATAACTTCAATGAACACAATTGTTTCTTGAAAGAAAACCATCTCTTCACTATCCAGTTGTTTCTTCACTGCCTTGATCTTTGACAGCAGAAAAAGATGTTATGCCAAGCAACTTCCCTGGAATGAGATCTCTTACATAATTAAAGCTGACACCATTATAAATTTAAAGAAAAGATATAACAATCATAGAGGGACTCAAGGTTTTAATGGACATTAAAAGTAGTAAAAATAGTAGTGGCAGACTGTGTAAATTTGATGTTAATCAGTGGTCAGACATTGGCATTCTTTGAAGTCAGGGGAGTATTACATGCCTCAACTTTTCCCAGAGAAGGTTTGATTTTTTTTACCTCTGAAAGAAATTCCTTATTCATATGATTTCATAAAATTGTTTCATTCCAAAAGCAATTTTAGTTGGTACCATATTGAACTGTAATTAAAGATTTACAATCCTATTAAAAGGTAATGTTGTAGTTGATCCTTAATAATAATACACTTCATAAAAGTTCAGTGTTATATACAAAGCTGAGGGCAGTTGGCACATTCTGCAAAATATTTACTGTATTTTCCAAGTGTCAGCAAAGAGTGCACTGCTGCAACTAACTGTCTTTCAAATAATAATCTATACAACTGTGGAAGCAATCTATCAAACTTTGGATATCACTTATCTTTTATGACCTATGCATTTATACTGATTTCCAAGGCACACATTTTCCATCTTAATTTTACAGAATTAGCACACAGATAATTTCACTTGTACAGCTCTGTGTACATGGTAGTGGAAGAGTCAGGGCTGGTTTCAGCCTGGAGCATGGTATTAGTATTCCCTATGTAGATGTCACCACAGTAAGTTGTGGAATAAGTTATAACTCAAAATAAGCATAGGATAATCTCACGTCTAATATGATACATGAACTAGGAAAAAAAAAGTACTATCCTACAAAAATAATATAGTGTAACTTTGGTAAATTTCAATGTGAGAATTAAATCTATCACAAACCTTAAAGCTGAACAATAGTATGGGCCTCATTGCTTTTCTGTTATCATATTTCACAGAACATTGAAATTATGAGAAATTGTGTGATGAATGATGTAAGTGATGGAAATTTTTTGAATTATTTTCTTACACACATTTTTAAGCTTCAGTTGACGTACTGTTGGTTCAAATTAGCTTTAAAAGTTTGTCTTGAAATTCAGCCAAAACTCCTGCAAACCACATAGGAGCCAAGATGTTCCATGCAAGCAGTCAATACAAATATTGTAAATGATTTTTAACTGTAAGTGGTTATACAAAGCTGTTTTGACCAATATTCTACAAACAACAAGCACTGCCTTATTATGCCCTTAAGATACATAAAGAGAGCTAGTTGCTTCATTTTGTTCAACTCCAGAAAAAAAAGTGGTAATAAATCAAATCCTAAATTGTCATTAAGTTATTGGCAACAAAATTGTTGAGGTTACTGCTATGTAACTTATTTTTTAAACTATTACTGCACCTAAGATACCTCCTACACATCAAACAATTAATATACCACTTTTGTCCATTTGCATTTTTATTGTAATAGCAGTGTTCAATGTGACCTTTCTGCCTGCACTACGTCCCATTGCCAGTTTTGGGGGGGTAGGGAGTGTTTCTGCTGTGCTACTGACTGTAACCAAAGCAATCATAGAAGGTTACAAGGATACAAGGTTTTTCTCCCCACCACTCCAGAGTTGAAAAGTTAAAGCCATTCCCTGCATCTATCCCTTGAGGACCTCCTGCTCCCTGTTTTATGAGAAGACAATGGAATACTGCAGTTGGTCCACCATTGACACTTCCTTGCCCTGAGAAGTGATGCTGTAAGGGGTATGAAACTTTTCCACAAATTATTCACAGGGGATTTGGATCACACTCTTGATTTCCATCGTGTTTTATCCACAGATCCACAGCAAAATGTGCTGCTTTGTTTATTTGCCCCTGAGACTCTGTCTGCAGTAACACCAACCATTTTGCCCTGAGGCAAGAGAGAGGAGCGATTACTCCCTCGCTGTGTTTCATCTCACACAGTGGGACACAGGATCCAAGTGTCAGTAAAAAAATAAATGGACCGTGTTGCTGGCTGACCCTAAGTGTACTATAAATAAGGTGTCTGCCTAGGTATTTTTTCCCTCTTACACTCATTATTTGCTGTCTCTTCAGAGCAAATGTGAAACTAAAATGATATCTTAACAGCTGTTCAAAGGAAGCCACTTGAGCGGTGAGGAATGATGCTGAAAATCTCAGTGTGATATTTCCTTTACCCTACGGAATATGACTTGGAAAGAGATGAGATACTGCTTTGATGTAAGAATTACTGCAGCAAATTGCTGTTTGTGTAAGAAGGATGCTGCACTGGTACCTGCTGTATCCGAGTGAGGCATTCCTGTTGAAATGGAGATTCCCCATTGTCCTCTGAAGGCAAGCAGAGACTCATGATATGGATGGCACCTGCAGTATAAAGTAGGTTTTGTGCAGATGTGCCACTAGCTAATTCAGTGTCACAATGAATATGTGTTATAAGGAAGAAGTGGAAAATAGTTTTGCTTCTCTGATTTTCTCAGTAGCTGGATTTTTCCCTTATCTGCAGTAATCTTTCAGATAAGTTCAGTTTTCTTGCGCCTTAGCTTAGGAAAGTAGTTTATTTCTTCAGAGTTGTTGGGAGCATCACATTGATGATACTCCCAAGAACTGTCTGGATAGGCAAGCCAGTCCTAATTACCATTTTAGCCTAAGATAGCTATTTTTCTGTTTAAAGATTATTAGGCCTCCCAAAGCTTCTTAAAAATAGCCCTCTTCAAAAATTTATTTGCAATTGGGTCAAAACTGTCTCAGAATTCAGCTGAATACTTGAATGGATGAAACAGTATCTTAAATATGACATCTCATTTATGGCAATGAATATAAGATTGGCACTTATAGCTTAATCTCCGGTGCATGAGAACCTTTCATGAAGCGATGTAATAATTGATGTGTGATTCAATCTAGAAGTCTTAAACAATAGCCTGGAACATATGTCCAAGGGGAGATGCAAGAAACATTATTTCAAGCATTTTTTTCATCTTGGGAAATTCTTCTGTCTTCATTCTCATGGTGTGAAAATGTCCACCTAATTCACTGGTGAAATGTTAGAAAAACATAATCCACAGAAGCTGATTTATGCTCTCAACATCATTCATAGCTTCCGACAAAGAGTTTTACAAGTTTTTTGTTATGAAATAAAAGACTAATTCCTTTTACTAACTTTAAATCAACTGTTTTCAGTTTAATTATATATGCTTATCTAGTAAGTAAGTAAAATTTTAAAAAAAGGAAAGAAATCAGCCATTTCAGAAAAAAATGAACTTTGAACAATTTTAATGGCTATCCTTGAATTAAAATTCCTTATAACTATATTAGCAATAATGTTAATGCAACTGTAAGAAATATAAAAATATTTCTGTATTATAAATATTAAATATGTTTATATTATAGAAAGAAAATACCTAAGCAGAGAAAATAAAAATAGAAATTAAAAGTGTATTTTATATCTATTTCATATTATTTTTATGTATTATAATATTTTCTTTTATAAATATAGAAAAAGCTACATTAAATCTGAGACATTTAACTCTTAGGTTATCAATAGCATAGATAGTTTTAACTTGTGATCCTACATCTCTCCTGATATTGTGTGTTACTTAATATGAACAGATAGGTAGAGGGACAAGAGGTAGCTACAGACCAAAGAAAAGGTAACGAGAAAGGATTTGGCAGCACAAGGGACAGCAGTCAACAGCCTGTCACCTTTCCGATGAATACAAGCTGGTAAGAGTTTGCTTTCCATGTTTGTTTGGGAAAAGGGGGGAAAATTCTTGTTTAATTCCAGCTGTGTTAACAGATGCCCTACTGGCACAGGTATATAGTTCTGCCATTTTCTACAAATACCTCTATAACAGTATGCAGCATTATAAATCACAAAGTAACAATTTCCGCAAAATGCAGATTTGTTCTTTGTACATGAATGGTTACACGCACCAGGGTTACGCAGATGAATAAAAATTAATATATGTATATAAATATACACACANTCATAAAACAGAAGTAAAATGACATTTACTGACAGCAAGTACTTTGTCTCTTTTCCATTGGATTGGTGGCCTATCTTTTTATTGCTTTTAATGGAAAATGTAAATCAACTTTTCATATGGAAATCTAATTGTTCCTATAATCTAAAGCCCCTTTATCCATTCAAAAAGGACATGATCAGAACTGCACTATGTATCACAAGACCTACTGTACCATTACAAAATGATTTAGATATATAGATAACTCATATATTGGAAATTATATTTTCCAATCACTCCTTTTCATGGGAGTTTTTAGAAATCCTACTCACTCTTTTCTTACATAGCTTTCAAATGTTCCTAACTCAATATTTTCCTCATTTTCCATACCCTGTAAATATTATAGCAGTGCTACATGACATTTTGCAAAAGAAAATATTTGCAGTGATGAAATGTCAACAACTGATTCTTGTTTAGTTAACTTTTTATTACCAAGTTTGGGTGTCAAAACCTCTTTAAGCTTGAGCAGAAAAGAATGTATCAAAACTCCAATCTTATAAAAAAATAATGCCTCTGCAATGAAAAAAAAAAATCAGGCCACTTGTTTGCAAATAAAAAGCAAAAAAAATTGTGTACATACACAGCTGAGGACACTATTTTGTTTTTTCAGTGTATCTGTAGCAAGTGCGAAAGGAAAAAAAATCCACAATTGAAATATTAGTTTTCTGAACCAATAAAATTAAGTGGCTTTATAACTCAGAGCTGCTGATCAAATAACGTTTGAAATGCCTTCTCCAAATGTATTACTCTATGCTCCTTAATAAATCAGAGATTACCTACTTCAAGTAGAAGTCTTAGATTTGTGTGTTCAGGTTGACAGTAGAAAATAGCTGACCCCACAGATAGCTCTGAGATTCAGTTAAAAGAAACAGCCAAAAGTTTAAATGTTTGCCCTAGAAACTGGAGTCATTTTTCTGAAAAATCATCTTTCTTCAATGAGCTTGAATTTCTGCTTTTTCTTTCTTTTTATTCATGGATTTTTTTTAATTCTTTCTCTCTCTAATCTCACGTAGCAGATAAACACTTACTTTGAAGTAAAATTTTAAAAAAAGGAAAGAAATCAGCCATTTCAGAAAAAAATGAACTTTGAACAATTTTAATGGCTATCCTTGAATTAAAATTCCTTATAACTATATTAGCAATAATGTTAATGCAACTGTAAGAAATATAAAAATATTTCTGTATTATAAATATTAAATATGTTTATATTATAGAAAGAAAATACCTAAGCAGAGAAAATAAAAATAGAAATTAAAAGTGTATTTTATATCTATTTCATATTATTTTTATGTATTNGCTGTGTTAACAGATGCCCTACTGGCACAGGTATATAGTTCTGCCATTTTCTACAAATACCTCTATAACAGTATGCAGCATTATAAATCACAAAGTAACAATTTCCACAAAATGCAGATTTGTTCTTTGTACATGAATGGTTACACGCACTAGGGTTACACAGATGAATAAAAATTAATATATGTATATAAATATACACACATGTACCTATCAGCAATTGAGCATCTTAGGTTGGACCTGAACCAATTACCCTGAAAGCACATATCAATCTATCAGTAATTAGAGTCTTTTAGTTCACCAAATTTCCTCCTTGAATTCTTATGAATTCTCATCTCTTCTCGTCCTTTAGCACCTATAGAACTGTTGTAGATTAAATAAAAATAGATATGTTTTACATAAGCAGGATTGATTTTAATAGAACTCACTGAAGTCTTTTAAATCTTTCTGAAACAGATGATTAATTTACTAATGCTTAGCACTGGGAATCTATGTCCAGAACTGAAAGGCATGTCTGTCTGAGTATGTATGGAATAGGAAAAAACGTTAGTGTTGTCTACTGTTTTTCTAAAGAAAGCTCTGATTGGCAGGTGGCAGAACCGTATTTATTTTGAACAAGTAGAATCTTCTCTGTATGGTCATCATAAAACATCACATTCTCAAGATATGAGTATAAGACTTCCATTTGAATCCATCTGTTTTTTTTTAGTTAGAGGGGAAAAAACCTAAATATGTATTACTTCAAGGACATGGATAGGATTATTATATATTTATTATATATAGGTGAGGCCTAAGGCAAACCTGGATTAGTACACCACACATATTAACAAACTTCACAGTCTTGGTCAGAGTTGCCAATGATAAAGATTCTCAATCCCTTAGGCAGCTTAAGAAATAATCTTATTATTGATCATTTTTAGGAAAAAGAAGACAAGAATAAATCTGCACCAACTTCTGTCTAAAATGAATAATAACTTTACAACTAGTCCTGAAACATGAGACTAATGTTGATCCAGAATGACATGCTAGCATGTTTAATGTCCCTTCTCATTGTATTGATAAGGTGATGATATCCTTGACATGCATCACTGCTTGAGGGTATTCTGAGCAGCCATGGTCTAAACTCAAAAACAGCACCAAGAGGGAAAGTCACTGTAAAATGTTCTTTTCATCATTGAGCCAGGGAGGACATGTACTTTCTTCTTTCTTAATAAGTAAATTGATGATTGGACGCAAGAAAATGTTCCAAACTCCATCCCAAACACTTGAGACACAGACGTGACTCATACTGTTCAAAGTAAATCATGGCTCATCTGCAGTTAGTGTTTCAAGTAACACTGACAGAACAGCAAAGTTCTCAATAAAAAGGATTTTGAATGCTCAGCAAAACATGATTCAGAGATTCCTAATTTTCAGACAATGTCCAGCAGAGATTGCCTGTGACTTGAACGTCTGATATTTGTATCCTGGTACAGAGGCCTTGGAAAAACCTTGGAAAGGGACACTCATCTCCAAAGCTGAAATACATTTGTTGTGTCTAAGCAGCTGATCTTTCTGTCTCACAGATGCTGGTTCCCACAAGAACACCTGTTGTGGATGCATGAAACATGAAGGGTAGCCTTTTATCTGTTTTGACATTTCCACGCAGCTCCACAAGTTACCTTCTACTTCCATAGGATGAGAGTGGCAGGACGATCAGTGTGATGTCAGCTGGGGCCACATGTTCATTGAGATAGATGCATTGCCATTCAGATGCCTCCATCACCACACAGAAATGTAGTTCCTCAGAAAGTCCTGAACCACTGAAGTGCTCTTCTTTTTTGTTTCCAAATTACAGGATAAATTAAAAGATGGTTATTAATATTTAATTAAAAGTAATTGGGTATTCAAAAGAGTTAAGAGAGAAAGAGATAGGATGCAAGGTAGAATTAATAATGTATTGGAAATAAGATATAAAATTAATTGCCTATAAGGAAATAGAAATTTGAAAAAAAAATTCTATTATTCTTGTTCAATAATGTTAATGAAAATTACTATAGCTGATGAAATCAACTATCATTTCAAGCAACTATTCCTAGGTAATTATATTTTTTCCCCAGAAACCCTCCTTCCCATTTTACCTTTAAACTTTCAAATCTCATGGCAGGATTGAGCCATGCAGCTCAATTTCTGCCCTGCTTGTGGCCTCCATATAGGTACCACCACCCTGCTAGGGTTGTGGCTTCATTTGGAAGCCAGTGAGACTTGAATAGCCCTTGCAGTTTTTTTCAAAATTGGTTAAGCCAGATATGAAGAAAATCTTTAGGGTATTTTTTTGTTTTTTGAGCTGCAAACCGGACATGGTGCATAACACTGACTAATGTTAAAAAGTGTATTCTCAAGGTGAATAACCCGTCTTTGTCATAACACAGAAAGGTGGAAAAAGAGTATTGACCTGCACTGGCCAGTTTTAGAGATGAAAACTGTGTTAACTCCTGCCATGACTAAGAACAGCATGCCTAGAGATGCCCTTTGGCTCCTGTGGAGTATACATAGCTGTGAGCCTGCTTTCCTGATCTAATAATTTCTCGGGAAAAAAAAGGAAAAAAAAAAAAAGGGAAAAAAAAAAAAGAGTACCCTAGCTCAAATGATACGTGTGTGTTTTCCTCTAGTGCCCTTAAGGCCTAAATTCATTCTACACAGACACCTTCAGTATTTAATGTAACAGCAAGCTACATATAAAATAATAATGAATACAAAATGCCCCAAGTATCTCTCCTTAAATTGTGGCTTTTGAAAATAAATACATTAAGATTTTTAACCTTTCTAAATGTCTTTCTGTATAATGCAATATACATATAATTATAAAAAAAACCTCACAGTGTTTTCTGGAGTTTGGAACTATTGGACTAAACTGAGATAATCATATATACTATGCTAGCAGACAGATTGTCTTACTACAGAGTTGTTGCATTGGGCAAAATTAAAGGGAGAGGAAATGTAATTGCCAATAAAAGGTAATTCCTTTCAGTATTCTCAATATTGCTTTGGGATGCCTAGCACCCTGGAGACTGTGCTTTCCTGCCAAAGCTTTGCAGGCTACTCATTGCCCTAGGGACAACCTCAGCCCCCATGGTCCACATGAGATATCAGAGAACAACTGAAGGAAGCACTTGGTGGCAGCCCTGATATTGCATGAAAGTCTTTCAAGTGGCAGAGTGGGAAACCTAAGAAGCCTCGTCCTGGCAGAACTATGTCTCAATGTTTTCTCCCTTTTCTCTCCTTTTCCCTCTCCCTTCACGTGTGGTACATGGCAGCTCTTGTTTCTCCATTTTCTAGGACTTGCTGCACACTTCTTTTCTCTTTTCCTTTTTCCCCTTCTTATCACTGTGGAGGTCACAGATCTCCAATAGTTTTTCTTTTGTACATATGATGTGTGTGCCTAAATTCCAATTTTAGAGTTTCAAAGAGTGCAGCACCAACTAGTACTTTCAAAATAAACTATGGTGGCAGACGGCCATTGTAATCAAATAAATACTGTTATTAGCAATGTGGACTTGAAAAGAACACATTACAATTGAACTCTAGAACATATTTACTATTTTGAACTCAAGAATTGCCAGGAGTTGAGCATACGAAAATATTAAAAGGCTGTTTAAATAAAACAGTGGCAAGGGGATCAAGATAAAGCCCAGGGGTGTCAATGAGAGGTAGTTTCTTGGCTTCAGTGCACTGCATGGATGGCTTTAGAGAAACAGATTTTTTTTTCCAGTTATGTGAAAGTAATTCTGGGATAGTAATTTGGTTTTCAATAAAATCAGTCTTGCATGTCTGGTAACTTAGCTCATGCAAAGCTCACATGTAAGTGCATGACCACTCACGGGTTGCTAGAGAAAACAAAGGCCACATGTCAGGCTAATAATGAGCAAAAGTAAAGTACTTGTCACAATTTTTTAAAGATCCATTACTTAGAAAGTAAGAGAAAAAAGTAAAATGAATAGTAAAAAGATCATGTTTCAGAAAGCATTTTCAAAGTACACTAAAAATGGCAACTACAGAAGATGCTTACATGAAAATATTGGAAAAATTATGTATTTCCAAACTTTTTTTGTTGAAGGAGATGAATGTCAAAATGAGTCTGTCTTGAGTGCTCCATGGTTTCTCCTGGGGAACTCTGCAAATTGATATGGCATATTTTAGAAGGAAAATAGGGCTACTATGAGTTTTCTCAGGCTGTTACATACTGCTTCATACAAGAGCTGATGAATCTATGTGGGTCATCTTGTTAGTATTTTGAGACTGCTGATCACTTTCTGCACTGGCACTGAATTAAATCCTCTCAAATATCCTATTAATATTCTGATAAAAAAAAAACAAAAAACCAACACTCAACCATGGAATGAATAATAGTATTTTAAAGGCTTTTGTTTCACTTATGCTGGAGAAAACAGCCTCTTTTTGATTGCAGGTTGTTAGAAGAGCCATGAAGAAATCAGACAGTTGTGCTGATAGATCAATACTACCCATGCTCCTGTGCTTTATAGCCTTTCGTGGGTAGTTTGATCTGCAGAACAGACCCCTTTTCTAAGAAAGATTAAATTACTTAACTTTGATATGCAAATTAGGCTATAGATTCCAGACCACGCAGCCTCTGTACTGAGCAGACTTCAGAGTTGTCGTGGTTTTATCCAGCCAGCAATGAAGCACCACAACAGTTTCTTGCTCACTGCCCCCTATTCACCCCCACCCTCATTAGATGGAAGAGGCCCCAGTGAAATGGGAGTAAAAAAGGTGACCAAGGATGTTGTGGTTTGAGACAAGGGCAGGGAGGGCTTGCTGCCAAATATGGTCAGTCTCTCACAGGTGGGCTCTGCCAGAGGACGACTCCTTGAATGCTTTCCCTGCTCCAATATGGTGTCCCTCCCACAGGACACAGTCCTTAACCAACTTCTCTGGTGTGGGTTCTTCCCAGCAGCTACAGCTTCTGCAAATATGGGGTTCCTCACATGGGACACAGCCTCCTCTGGGCGTAGTCACTGCCCATGGTACAGAATCTTTTATGAAGTGCAAATAAATCTCAGCTCTACCAGTCCTCTCTGCAGGATGCAGGGGAGTCCCTGCTGCAGCACACCTCCTCTCTTCCCTCACTGACCTTGGGGTCCACATGGTCACTTCTCTCTCCCAACTCCTTGCACCACCACCAGCCTAACAAGAAGGAAAAAAAGAGAACAAGAAGGAACAGGAAAAACCCTCCTTTTCTGGCTTCTTCTTCTTAAAAAGTGAACACGGCAGCATCTAGTTGGCTCAGCCCCAGAAGTGGGTCTGGCTCAGAGCTGGGGAGAGTTTCAAGTAGCTTCTTACAGGAGTCATCTTTACAGCCCCTTCCCCCTTACTAGAAATGGCTCCATGTCAAATCATGACAGTAGTAAAGGCTGCATGTGAACATCTGGCTCTGTATGTTACAAGTATGTGCACATGAGAGGGCTGCAAATAATAATGATTCTAGTTGTTATCACCTACTTTTATTCACGTGAAAAGAATAAAAGCAAAAAATATTGTGGCACTATTTTCAATACAGCTTACATTGCATATATAGAAACAGAAGAAACAAAAACCCTTTGTTGGTTTTACTACAAGCTGGGGAATTTTGAATTCTTCCTCATTGACCCCCTGTGAGAATACTGTGATAAGAATGGAAAAGAATAACCTCAGTGCTTGACCAAAAAGACAGTATCAGTTTTTCTGACGTATGCTCAGTGTTTCAAACTTATCAGACATGAAGGTGAAAGACTTTTCATTACATTACCTTACGAGCTTCGCAGGCAGAGTTACCCCATCATGCCTGACAAGTACTTGTAGCTAGATTATGTCTGTCAGTGAGACAAAAACATCCCAAAGAGTCATTACTGGGAAGTCTGTAAACATCTGAACTGCTTATTAACTAATTCCCAATAGCATTTCATTCTGTGGTATATTTTACTGTGAAGGCACATTGTATGTTTTAGGAACATATTTCCAAAGTGTTTTTCTACGTATTTCATCTATAGATTTTTGGCATGTGCTTTGCAGCTCGAATCCAGGCTTTGAACATTATCTCTTTTCACATGTGCACAAATACCTCTGTTGGACTGGGCTGTAAGAAACTACAACTTCACTAAAATGAATTAAATGCCCTTGCCGCAGAGAATGTCAGAACCAAAGTTTGAATGAAAACAAGACCAATAGGTTGATGTAGAGAGAATTAATCATAGATTTTACAGAAGATACGTGTGGTTTCATTTCTCAAATATATTTCTTGTATCAACATCCAAGGCAGAAGGCATTGGAGACACCACATCTCAGCTAGCAGAGGCACTCTGTCACCATGAGGCATGGGACACCATCCCCTGCACAGCCCACAGTGAGAGATCTACACCCTGAGGACCTCCTGAGAGCCACATAGCTGTTCTGGGAGAGCAGTGAGGGATAGCAGCGACACTCCCTGCTTTGGGCTTGGTGAACTCTCTGTGCCAACTGGATCCATGGATAAGGCAGGATATCTCACAGAGGCCAACCTTGCAGCTCTGCTGTCAACATCTTGCCATCTACATCCCATACATCCTGTGTCAGAGGAAGAATAATCCCCAGAGCAAGGAGTGGCTGGATAGAAGCTCTGCAGAAGAGGAATTGGGGTTCTATTGCCTACCAAGCTAACCATGATGCAGCAAAGAAGGACAACAGCCTCCTGAGCTGCTCTCAGTGGAGAGCGTTGTCAGCATGTCGGAGAAGGTGATCCTTCCTCTTCATTCATCCCTGCATGCTGGGTCCAGCACTGGACTATTCAGTACAGATGAGACGTGGGCATACTGGAAGGAATCCAGGCCCATTGAGATGATAAAAGGGACTGGTGTCATCTGTGTTTTGAGGAGAGACTGAGAGACTGTCCAGCCTGGAGAAGAGAAGGCTTGGAGGGAATGAATATGCATAAATATCTGAACGGAGAGAATGAAGAAGAGGGATGCAGGTTCTCCTCGGTGGTGCCCAATGGACAAGACGTAATGGACAAAGACAAAAATACAGAAAGTTCCATTTAAACATAAGAAAAAAATGATTGACAGGGAGGGTAGTCAAATGGCAACACAGGTTGATCACAGACATTGTGGAATCTCCATCCTTGGTCCTGGGTAATAAGTTGCAGTTGCCCCCGCTTGACCAGGATAGTGGGACAAGATGACATAAAGGTCCCTTTTAACCTCCAACCATATAATATTGCCTGTCTCTAGAAGTCTTATTTTAAATCAAAAGTTTTCCCCAAGCATCCACAAAGAGTCTTCAAATGCAGATCATCATGCTTTTTTTCCTGCTATATAAATGCAAGTCATGCCTGTAGCAAAAGAGCAGAAGGAAAGCTCTTCAGACCAGCAGAGGAGCTCCAATGACAAATCTGACTCTGTGGGAAGAGGCCAGGACAGAGATTCAGTAAAGCTAAAATTCCTTAATTATCATAAAAATATTGGTGTAAGAATTGCGTATGAGCAAAGTTGTTTTGGACTCTTGAAGATCATTATCCCAAAATGAAGGATGTTTGGTTTGCCAGCTGGTTAAGCAAAATCTTTCAAACATCTTGGAAATGCTGCCCACTGAGTTAATTAAAGGACTCAGAAAAATTTGGTACCCTACCAAAGACCCCTTTCACAAGCCCAAGGCATAATTTTCAGTCCTCTGTTTTTGTTACACATGCAAACATATAAAAGAACATAAAACAAAGTTGTAGAGCCACATAATGATTTGATAATGTCTTTTTAATGGTTTGGTGTTTGTATGAGATCAAATATTCATGAGGCTTCTAGCAATATATCATTTTCATGTAAATCAATCTGCCACAGAAATGACAGTACTCTTAAAGTTTTGTGTTTTTTACCTCTTCATCCAATATATTCCTGCCCCCAAGGCCAATTGGAGTGTGATAGGAAGAGCAAAAAATTATTTATACCTTAAAACTGCTTTTACTTGAGAAAGTTATCTTATTTTTTTGTATATTAGATTTTATCAGAATGTTGTAATTTTAAAGTTTTATGTAATGAATGTAAAGATAGATATGAGAACATGAATTATAATTTTGAGTCCAAAACTAAAGGTCCACCAAATACTCTTTGCCAAACGGGTTCTTGTTCCAGTATTTGAAGATGTGAATGTATGGAGTTTTATACGTGTGCCCTTTTCCCATGTGGATATAATTATGTTTTAAGCTGTTTACATAAGCTTTTACAGTTCCTTCTAAGAGCTGGTGACTATTTCATTTTCAAAGTTCTACAAAAAATGGCCTGAAACTCTCAGGTGCTTCTGGTTGTTTTCTTCTGTTTTCTTTTTAGAGCAAAGCACCATTTGCAAAAGTTACAATATTTCAGATAGATACATAATTAGTCATAAAAACTTACTTTCAATGACTCTTGGCTTTAGTGCTCCTGAGTATTTCATCCACTCCAAACTCACTACTATAGGAACATTTTTGCATCAAGTTACAAACTTGTGTTCAATACTTACATACCCACTATTAACTTTTTAATTTCCAAAGTTTAGTCAATCTCAGGGAAAAAACATGGCAGCTGCACTACACTTTATGAAACTGCACATGCAGATTACAACAGAGATTCCTGTTTCCATATAAAGAGATTTCAGTTTGCTTCTTTAGCTCCTCTTGATGAGTTATAAGAACAACAGAAGACCTCTTCTCATTTCCCTTGGCTGATTGCCCAACAAATTTTGCTCACTCACAGCACTGAAGACAGCTCTTGATTGTGTTTTGATGTTTCTGCTGACCTATTACTGTATTGACTGTATGGAAGCCAAAACATATATTTGTGTTCTCATTTTTTCCCCTGCATTCCTTCCACTCAATCAAACAGGCACACAAACTTCCACCAAACAGGAAAATGCTTTTAAGCTATGGTGGTGCTCCTGGGAATGGTGTTGTGAGAAATCTCTTTAAAGAAACACACTTAGCTGACTGCTGAGACTTACATTTTTATCTTTCTGTCTTTGTTTTGCTTTGCTTCTTCCCATGCTCACAATGTAACACTCGTATTCACCTCGGCATGGAAATATTGTTAAAAATATTTCCTCCATGGCAGCTCTTTCTAGCTATGAAATATTTAGTGGGAGTTTTCTGCGTTGCGATGTACTGGATTTTTAATTTGGAGTAGATTGCTGGGGATGACCTTTCTTCATAAGGTGCATTGTCCATTTGAATTATCATCAGGTAACATTGCTTGCTGCAGACACAAAAGCCCCAAATACGCCTCCAAAGCACTTTTCATCCTGTGGGGCATATACAAAATGAGACCAAAGTTTACCTTGTGTCCCTTACATACCATTACAATCCCACATTGCCTTACATTTTTATCATCACAAGGTTTCAGTTATGAAACTTGAGTTCCTGAGAGCTGCAGTGTATCAACAGAATTACTTCCACTCCATAGAGACAACTTAATTTTCTTTCCCTTGCTTTATCTCATTTTCCTCTCCATATTTAGAATCATTTGCAATATACCTCTAACAGTATTAAAAGCCCTTCTCAGAAGCTGCTTTTTCTTTAGGTGTTCATATAACAGCACCAGAGAGTACCTCTGGTGACATCTCCTTTTGCATGGAGTGACAAGTCTCTTCTGGAGGTTGACCAGAGCTGAATTATCTGTCCTCGTTTTGCCAGGGATACGTTTTCTTTGTAGTAAATGGTAAAAGGCTATGTTTTGGATTTATGCAAAAAAGATTGTTGATAAAACAGGAATTTTGGTTACTATTGAGCAGTACTTGCACAGCCTTAAGGCTCCTTCTGCTTCTCAACTTGTCCTGCCAGTGAGTAGGCTGTGGGTGCACAAGAAGCTGCAACTGAGCATGGCCAGGACAGATCATTGCTTGGGCATCAGTCATCTGAGGGTGACCAATTGCATTGCTTAGCACTTGGCTTTTGTTTTTCCTTTGGGTTTTATTTATCTCTGTGTTATAGTCCTTTTAATTTGTTTTTGTTTGTTTTCATTCTTATTATTTTCATTCTTATATTTTATTTCTCTTGAGTTATTAAGCTACTGATGTCAAACCAGAAGTTTTAGTTTTTTCTCCTGACCCTCCTCCCCATTGCACTAAGAGTGTGGGGTGGGCTGTGACTACGGGGCTGTAAGTGACTATGTGGTGGTCAGTTGTCATCTGAAGTTAATTCATGACAGCATCTCAATTCAATTTTAAGCTCTGCTACTAGTTTTCAGGGTGACCTTGACCAAGAGGACTTAGTCTTTTGGCTCCTCAAATCACTATCTGGACAACACAAATTAATCTCGATTCTTCTGTTTCCCTATTCTAATATCAATGTTTTGAGGCAGGTGGAATATGATGAAAACCAGTCCCAACTGGCAGGGTCTTTATCACTTGGGTATTGTCAACTTTCTTTGAAAATCTGATTTTTACTCTGACTTACATCAAAATTGGAAGTGGAACTGGAAGCATTCAGTCTATGTCAAACTATTACTATTCTGCAGTCTGTTCATTAGTAGGCATTTATCCATGGTTCATTACTAGAAAGACACATCAGCATACATAATGCTGCTAATAGGCATTTACTCAGTGTTTCCTAATGACTCTTTACTGAAATAGATAGATTAGATTGTACACTTTCATGTTAGACATAGCTGGAGGCATGGAGCATTGAAGCAGGCACTGTTAACAGTTCAGCACTGACACCTAATACCACAGTAAAAACTGGTTGTCTGTACACTGGGACAAGTTATAACATGAAAGTTTTAAGATTTCCTTCTAGAAAATCAAGATTAGTGAAGCTGGTGGAGAGGCAACAATATCACAGCATGAATCATAAATATGGTCGCTTGAAATGGTCGTTTGAAATTGTCGCTAATTGATGCTCATTATGTAAAGATAATGCAGAACACAGGGACTCTCGCTTGCTTTGCAAACAAAACATTAAAAAATACGGATATTGGGAACTACTGCGAGGAACATTCATTTTGTCCTAAATCTTGGACCAAGTTTGTCTTTGCATTTTTCAAGATTTCTTTTTGCAGATCATTCAGGCACAGACTGAGCATACTGCAAAATTTGTGTAAGTCTCTCCACAAATGAAGGCTCCAACAACAAAAAACATTACGTATCTGATCAGTGTTGTATTTTGTAATTCAGTCTCCTCAGTAAAAGCACTTGGTAATAAAATAAGCACATCTATGTTCCTGCTGCATCTGTCAAGCTCAGTACAGAATTCATTCAACTCCTAAAGGCATCTTGACCAATCCAGATGCACATGGTTTATTCTCGCTTCTGAAAATGGGAACACAGCTACTTTCTTTTGACCATTTTGTTAGTCCTTGCTATATAGGTTGTGAGTGCCATAGGACAATGCCTTTATGCAGTATTTAGTATAACACAATCTCTAAGCAAGACAGGAGTTCTTTGGAGATATTGCAATGCATATAGTAATAACCCCAGCAGCACAGAATGAAGGTTCCTAATTTTTCACTGGTGACATATTTGAGCTTTTCATCCACAGAATGAACTTCTTTTCCTTAGACTTTATTATCAACTGACCAAAATGGCAAGAAATGCCTATATGTGCTCCTGAAATGACATATCACAGTCATTCAACTAAAAAATAACAAAATCAATATTTTTAAAATTTACTTTATTAGTTTTGAGAAAAAAATGCCCAGGTGAGAAAAAAACATGACCTTTTTGCTTCTCAGAAACTGCTAAATACCTGTAGGCTAAAGTAATAAATGCTTAAGAGTAGTTTGTCTAGTCTTTTTTTCCAGGAAGGTAGATAATTTGGTTAAGACCCACATAACATAGTGAAAATTAACATTGTGTTATTTAAAAAACCAAACAAAATTATTGTTAAAAATACAAGACTTCAGCAATTGGTATGCGTCAGAGATAAATTTGCCTACGATTCCCTGACTGTTCGCATTATGGTGCAAATACTGAATGATGTAGTATCATTTCCCTATAGACATCTTCATATTGGGCAGCTGGACGTGTAGCCCTGCTGAAGTGATGCTGCCTGAGCCCAGAAGCTCACAAATCAGGGGATGAAGCATGCTAAATAAAGGCAAAAGTCCAGGTAATTCAGGTTGTAAACCTGCAAACTGCTGCTGAGTGTGTTTCTCAGGGACATTTATCACAGTCAAATTTGCAAGGCAAGGCAATAGGTGGCCTCCCAGTGATAGAAGGGCTCTAAATAAAAAAACTAAAGCACCATTTCTCTTCAACTAGGTAAATTTGGGGTTTTTACTTTATTTCCTTGCCTTGACCATTTTAGAAGACCTTAATGTATATATGGTAGATATTATTTAGATGATATTTTAACTAGTGTCATACATATATGTATATGCTGTCATGTTATGTAGCTTCATTGAATGCATTTTATTTGGAAGTTCCTCAGATAATTGCACATTAAATAGCGTCTCTGCACATTAGATTTCACCCACAAGTGGGAAAATTCAAAGCAACAAAAATTGTAGTTTGTGATATGGATTCAATAGTAAGTTAAGTGATCATAGCTACTTTTACGTCAGAGCAAGAACAGCAACTTGGGTGAAAACCTAAAGCATCTGCAGTTAGTTGCACAGTTCAACTAGAAGCAGAGACATGGTATCTTGTATTTATATAGCCTGGTATTTCCACACAAGGGGTTTAAATCCTGCTGATGAACAAATTTCTGTCAGCTTGATTGTCATCAGAATTCAAAAAGCTTAAAATATGACAACTGTCTACTTTTTATTAGAAATAATATTTGAAATTGCTTAAGAATACCTCTTTTATTTTTTTTTCCCAATTCAAGACACTGTAATAATAGTAATCATACTTTTTAAGTGATTATTATATTCGTAAAGTGAAGATGGAGGAACATAGGTATCTGAACTATTGAACTTGATATTAAGTAATCGTTAGTTCCTAAACTTTCGACTTAAGAAATAAAGAATCTTAAACAAAGCAAATAATAAAATAGCGTGTCTTATTTCAATTGTTTTGACACTAATATTAGGAAGTCAATTTCTACCCAGTGATGGTAAAGATACTCCAGCACAGACTGACAGCTTTGACAGAACGCTCTATAGACATAGCATTTTTTTTTTCTCATTTTCAAGATTTGTGGCCTTGATACAGAGCAGTGCTTCTAGGCATGTATAAAGCATAGGTTGATATCCCCTTCAGGACTTCCAAGTCTGTGCTTAGAGACACTGTGCCAGGGCTAGGATGCATCTGCACACACAGATCATCCAGCACAGTCAGATCTGAGATCAATGCCATTTACGCTGTGATCAGAAGCCTGACACACCATAGAAAAGGGGCTCCAGAAAAATCTGTGTGCTCTGTTGAAGTCTCCATGCTTAAGCAAGCTGATTTGAAATACTGAAAATGCAAATGCAGGCCTAAGATTACTGCCCAAGAAATAGGGTCCTTGGCATTCATGAGTCTTAAGAAATCCCAGAAAATATTAGTATATAATTATGTATCTGACAACCTTTTATTTTAACTTGGATTTGTCTGACACAGCTACAAAATTCTGCCTGTTACAGCACAAACAGGTGATCTGGTATTACTTTGCAATACTCAGGTGACAAATAAAAACAGAAGCCTAATAATTTTCATGCAATTAGAAGAGACTACAAAATTCAAGACAGGGAAATTATGTGTTTACAGCAAAAAAGAGTGCCGACATTTTTCTTTCTTGTGTCCCAAAGCTTACAGGAAACATCCTGAGGCACATGGCTCTAAAATGCTGCTTCAGCTGAAAAATAGAAACCTCTCCCTCAAACATTAATGTTTCAATTTCAGCTAAAACTATTTTTTTGAATAGCTTAACTTGAAAAAACAGAATTAAATACATTTTTATTTCTAACTTATAGATTGCTATATTCCAGTGTTACTGACTACATCAGTTATCACCAAAAAATACTTTAAATACAGTGGTGATGTTAAAATAAAGATTTATGAAATCTCAGTATGACTCCTATGGTAGATCTTCAAAGTACTTCCCAATGAAACTCCTCCTATGTAATGTTCTTAATGACACTATATCAACATTAAAAAAAAAAAAAAAGATTTTGTGGGAAATAATGATGTTCAAGATACCCAGAATAATTTGTAGTTTGGAGTAGTTTGTAACTGTAAACCTACTACAGAAACTGTAAAACCAGAAAGCATTTGATCAGTAGTCAACAATAGAGTCTCTACCAAATAAGATGCAGAGGGCAGAAGAATTTATTCTAATGCCAAATAATATTTGTTCTAAGATATGCATTTGTGAAACAAGTTTTCTGGAACAATGTGAAACTTAAGGTTTTCCTCTATAGAATGTGAGATGGTACCAGAAATGCATAACAAACCATGAAGTTAGCTTTGCTCTGCCCTCCCTTTTCACGAATCAACCACAGATAAAACCCTTGCTCCTGTTTTCTCAATGACTGTTCTGCAGTATCAAGTCTGAAGCCTTTCATACTTCCTGAGACATACTGAGAACTGAAAAAGAGCTACAACGGGTAGTTCTCTCCTTCATCTTTCAGTAGTTGAGTCCTGATTGATCCTTAACACCACATCACAACTTACCTCTTGTTTGCCTGCTCCTTCCTCACGCAGACCTTCATATTGATTCAGATACTTCTCATCATCACTTTGAGTGACATATTATTTCAGAAGCAGATATCAGTTAAGAAAGTCAGTCACTCAACATAGAAACTTTCTTCATTTTGTCATCGTAAATGTAAATATCTAAGAGACAGGAATATGATACTGTTGCATATAGTTGCAGTAACACAAATATACTCAGTAACTGTGATTGGTCTGCATAGTCCTCCTCAGACCTGTGGCTCAATTGGTGGTTCTGCCACTGAACTGGCTTTACAAAGGGATCTTGTAATTTACCGTACCTTTTGTGTTTCTTTTGACTTTTCATTTTCAATATCATTAGAATTTACTTACTTGGTGTTCATTAGTTTTCCTTCTGTCATCTCACCCATTTAAAGTGACTTATATGCTGAAATACCATGTACACAAGGAGCTTGATCACTGCTTTCCTTCTTAAGCATAGAAGAAGGCAATATTCCCAACTCCAATGTTAATTCAGTCCAGCATCTCCTGCTGGAAATAAACTCCAATAAAAGCACTGCTAGAAAGACAATACTTACGAAAAAAACAGGTGTTGTAAAGTCTTAGGATGGTTTACCAACATGTATGAACTCTTTTTTCCAGTGCAGAAACAATGCTTAGATCTTTCCCAGAAATGGATAAGTATTCCTGCAAAGTTAGAATAAAAAAGGTATTTCCTTTGGAAAGAGACTCATCCATTTTGCCATCTGTTTTCATCAGATTCCTCCTGGCCAGAAGCATTTAAAATAATTTATCTAATAAAGTCCCTTGGGGAAGCCCTGCCTTGATCTATGTTTGGCTTTGAAGACAGTTTGTTGGTAGTTTATACTGTGCCAAAATAGCAGATGACACCCAGGGGGAAATTCTACTTTTTTCCTCAAAGGTCAGGAAAGTAAAGATGGCAACATCTTCATTTGGGCACATGACTTGGGCACTCGAAGGCACTTCAGTGACAACTTCACTGTTACCATATGCTCTAGCCATCTGGATTGATCATGTCTGATGGATGTAGTAGAGCACTTTTTTTTCACTTACGATTGCTAACTAGAACCATGCATTTTTTGTAAAGAAATCTGCATTACTGGAAAAGTACATTTAAAACACAAACTTCATCCTATTTATAGCAAAAAGAGATATGAAAGGCTTTGTGGTCATTCATTCGACATTCAGCTACTTGAGCATAGGAGTATTATCAAATGCCCAAAGGAGAAGGTAGGAATGCATCTCTTAAAAGTTTAACCGTTTATAGGCTATGCTTCTAATTTACTTCATTAGTTCATAATAAGCTTTTCTAGATGATACAGGGATTTCAAATGCTGCTGCGGAAAAAATGTAAAATTAAAACGTCACCCTCTCTCAAGTCCAGCAGTGTGGACACAAATATTGATAGTCCAGATCAGATCAGTAAACTAGCTTACAGACATTTGGGCCATGCTTTTACAGCCACCTATATTTCAGCAGTTTACTACACAGGAAAGAAAGAATACCATAAAGCTTGGGAATAATGCTAGAGGCAGGGACAATGTCAACTAATGGTTTGAAAATATGTAATAATACATGCAAATCTATTATTTTCTGAATATTGGCAGTTGACACTTTCAGGTTTATAGTAAGTCACTCAACATGAAGAATGAATACATACATTGAAAAAAAATCATGACCAAGCTCAGACAGAAGCACTACACAGACAATTTGCATTTTCAAATTATTGCTTGAAATCCATAAACTTGAGATTTTGATGAGCAGGGAATAATCATCCAGTCTTTTACTATAAAAGAACCAAGGAACATCAAGAGACACGAGGAGGTGACAGATTTGAAACCAAAAAAAACCACCCCAGTCTTTTTTTTCATACTCTATACAATTAAACTATTTAATTCCTTGTCAGAGGGGTTCAGGATACTGAACCTAGAGGGTTCCTAGAGGGTGAAAGGCAACTGAGCAAGCTGGTGAAGGTTAAAAAAAAATCTATTGAAGACTGTTGAACATAAAAGGATACTCCAGAGTTTCCAGAAGTGCCTGAAAGTTTACACTACCACTCATCCTGTATTTAGACAGTCTTTTGCAACAACCAGTATCAGAGATAGACATTTAATCTGTCTCTATACAATTTTTCTTAAGAGATGTCTGTCTCGAAGTTTCATTTCAAACATTTCAGTTATATGGGACAGCTGCTAAGTCAGTGGGAACCATGACCATCTCAGCAAGATGCACCTTGGGTGTGTGGGGCACCCAGCTCTACAGCAGTCCAATTAGCCTGAGTATCACCAGGCAGTGATCTCTTTCCCTCCTCAAAGCAGAGCAATTTTAAGCACCTTTACTTTTCATTTTCTCAAACATAAAAGTGTTTCCCCGCGTGCCCCAATTGTGTTGTGAAGAACTGAAAGAGGTAAATAAATAGATGACTCCAAGAAATCTAAGAAAATATTAATTGTCAATGACTAGATGAACAAATTTAAACTAGACTTTCAGTTCATCAAACACTATGATTAATTCACTGTAGGCTGCTCTGGAGTGTTGTTAGCAGTAGATTTAATACACATGAAGACCTTTGTTATTTCCAAGTGAACATCTCTTTGGAAGAATCATTAATACCACAAGCTGAACTCAGTCTCTCCTGAAATAGTATAAGTTGGTTTTATAAGGTGCAATAAGACATTTAAATTAATATTTGCATGCCAAATGCATGGTTAACCCCACGGAAAACAAAAAGGGAAGACTTATACATTAGTTTAATAACTTCTTTCTTATTAAGAGAACTAAATATATATTGCAGTTATTCTAAAAATGAAAGAATTATTTTCTAAAGTAAATAATCCCTTATAATTGTGCAATTTTTATCCTTTATGATTTTTTTAAAATGTATCAGAAATAATACTGTGTAATTTGCAATTTTAGCAATTTGTATACTTTGAGCCCTGATTTAATGAACTGCTATAAAATAAAGGAGAGAAGTTGCTTAAGGAGGACGAAAGAAGAATGTGAGAAGAAACAGGAAATGTAGCAGTGCCTGATGTGGTGTAGAAGTCTGAATCACATAGCTCCTTTCATGGCCATCTTTCTGCCCCTGACATTAATTTGTTTTATGTACAGTGGCTTGATCAAAAAGATTGCAGTAAGGTAGATATTTCAAGTCTGCTGCAGACAACTATCCTATTACTTTAGCAGTCTTGGTGGAAAAATTCACATCTGTATTGGTAAACATTTTTTTCCTCTCATGGGCATCTTTACATCTAAGACATTGGTTTTGCAAATACTTGCATACTTTCCAAATCACAGCCTCCCACGATGTGCTGTTTGCACTCAAACCTTTNCTGACATTAACTTGTTTTATGTACAGTGGCTCGATCAAAAAGATTGCAGTAAGGTAGATATTTCAAGTCTGCTGCAGACAACTATCCTATTACTTTAGCAGTCTTGGTGGAAAAATTCACATCTGTATTGGTAAACATTTTTTTCCTCTCATGGGCATCTTTACATCTAAGACATTGGTTTTGCAAATACTTGCATACTTTCCAAATCACAGCCTCCCACGATGTGCTGTTTGCACTCAAACCTTTAGCACTAGTCATGAGCAGCTTCCTAGATGGCAGCAGCAGCATGGCATCTGCTCATGTGCCAAAAGTCACACCTCTGACCTGGCATCCCCTTCTTCCATGGGTTCAGTAGCTGTTTCAACCTGCTTTTTTTTTCCCCAGCTTTTTATTAAACAATAAAACAATATGTTAAACAATGTTTTGTTGCAAGGGCCAATGTAGTGGTTTTGCCTGGGCCAGGTTTTTCAGTAGCAGGGGGGCTAAAGGAGTGGCTTCTTTAAACAAAAAGAGTTGCCAGAAGCTTCCCCTGTAGCTGAAAGGGTTAGGGCCAGTCAATTTTAAGCTGGACCCTGTACCTGACCCAGGCCTGGCCAATTAGTGATGGAGGTAATGCCTCTGTGAATACCATATTTGAGAAGAAGAAGTTGTGCAGTCGAAAAAACAGCAGCAGCAACAGGGAGAGAGAATGTGAAAACATCTCTGCAGACACTAAGGTCAGTGGAGAAGGAGGGGGATGAGGGTGCTTAGGCACTGAAAAGAAGGCTCCCCTGTGATATGTGGTGAGGACCATGGTAAGGCAGTTTGTCCCCCTGCAGTCCATGGAGGACCACCGGGAAGCAGAGACTCACTTGCAGCCTGTGGAGGAGCCCATGTTGGAGCAGGTGGATGCCTGAAGGAGGCCGGCTGTGACTNTTTAATAAATCAAACCTTTTTCTCCCTAAGTTGAGTCTGTTTTGCCCGTGACGCTAATTGCTGAGTGATCTCTTCATCCTTATCTCAACTCACAGGCCGTTTGTTATATTCCTCTCTCTCTCCTGTCCATTTTAGGAAGGGGAGTGATATTATGACTGGGTGGACATCAGGCTAAACCACCACAGCTAAAGATATCACTGCAGAAGAATGTGGTGGACATAAATATCTTCACACTCAATGGCATAAAAGAGGCCATGGAGAAGAGATCTATCACTGTAAATTGTCTCACGTCTCATTTCTACTTATATGAGATAGTTTTGGAATTCTTGTTTTAAAAAACATGGAATGTTGCTTGGCTTGAATGTCCTACTGGCAATCTTTAAGTTAGATATGCACAGATTTTTTTTTAAGAACAGGGCATTAGTCTAATGTCATGACTGTCAACACTTCAGTGGAATAGGTGCATGTAAATCAGCAAAGAGTAACCTAATTTAGATGTATTTAAAGCTAGAGATGCAAACAACTCAATACCTCAACCATAAATCAACCATAGGAGAAAAAAATTATATCTTCCAGTTTATGTATCCTATTCTGACAGCACACTCCTACATCTCATAAGGCTCTCACTTCCATTGCTGAAAGATACCATCTAACAATATGCTCTTCATCTTTACAATTTAACCTCACAGAAAACCTTTATGTGGATATTGCATGCTTTTATACCACTATGTGTGCATATTCGACTGTCAGATATATTTTGAGAAGCTATTCAGATTTAATGCTGGTGAAGACATTTAGCTTCTCTTAAAACACAGCTGTAATAAAATCCTAACTCCAAAGCAGTTTTCAACAGTTTCTCAAAAATCACAATTTATGGTTAAATTTGATGACGCAGAAAACCTCTGTATTCACAGCTCTTATGAGGGTTCTTGCTTCCTTAGAAGGTAAATGCAATGTAGTCTGTCCTAATGTTTGACTAGATGATCTGTGAAGAAAAACAGAATTCACAGCATCTTGCCAACAAGTTTCTAACTGCGTATATTGAAACTCACAGAAACCCAAAAGCAAGCTCTACTAAGAAGATGGTAGCATGCTCAAATCACTGGAAAGTAAGTAAAAAAACTTCATAATGAAAAAGAGATACCTGATTATTCAAAATTAGTCAATAAACTGCTCTGTGGAAGTAGTGATAAAATTAAATGTTTTAAATTTTTGGATGTGCATGTGTCTGTACATGTATTCGGCTCTTGGGTTTTTGAATACCTAAACAAAAGTTGTTACTGAGTTTTTATGACATTCAGAAACTTCATATAATTTTCCCATGTCAGTTGGAGATTACAATTCTTTTGTCTAAAATACCAGATCAAGTATCAAAGACAGACATGTGTTGTGAAGGAGTTGTGCTTCATTGGTATTGCCATCATAAATGTGCCATGGAATCTCACACTGCCTTCACTAGCATGGAACAGGACTTCTAAAGATTTCACTGCAATCAACACTATTATAAGCAGCTACATATGCATGCAGGTATGGTATTGATTAATTGCGAAGTCAGCTCTCCAGACACAGATTTAAAATGCCTTTCAGTGAAAGGCAAATTCAGCTTTTTGACAAAAATTATGTTCAGTATACTCAGGAAAAGCCATTAATCTGTTGCATTATCAGTTTTTTCATCTTTGAATCTCACTTAAAATATGACTATATCAATCAAATGTGATATCTCTCCCAGACTGCTTTGTATTTGAGAGCCTAAGGGAAGCATCTCATAATGTTGCGTGGCTCAGCTCACTAGTATGTTGCTTTCTCCTTTAGTCTGATTTGCTGAAGTCATAAAAACTTTCATTGACTAAAATAGCCAGTTTATATAGATTGAGTAGTATCAGGGAGGAAAAAAAGCCTATTTAATGAAAAATAAATCAGATATGAACATAATGGCTTCTCAATGGGTCTTACAAAGATTCATTTTAACCAGATGATTTAACAGAATGCATGGGAAATAGGTGGAGAAAGGGGAAAGAGATAAGTGAAAAGAAGGGAAATAAAGTACTTATCTGACTATATGGAAACACGAAAGAAATACAACAAGCTTTGGAAAGAGGATAGAGGCACATAGGTTTATCGAACTCTGGAAATCAGCAGGCATATCTTCCCTCAAAGAAGCTTTAAATCTCTCTGGTGAAACAAACTCACATACAATCCCGCTTTTCATGAATGACTCATGATGACATATTGCTCATTGCTTGCTATGCATTTAACATATTTCTGTCACTTCATAAGCTGTGCTCAGCTACCAGTGTTATATGCTTCTTGCAATTACCTTGATAGTTTTCCTTTTTTTCCCCATTTGAAATGAAGCCACATGATTGCTTAGTTGCAGAAATTCATAATTGACCATGATGTAAGGAAAATATGTAAAAGATATAAGGAAAACAATTAAAATCCAGCTGTTCCTTTTGGTCTGGAAAGTAGTCCTATAATCAATGTTTTTATGGCCTCTGACATAAGTGCCACAACATCACAAAACCTTCTGGGTCTAGGTCCTAATATCTGCTTCACACTAAACCCAGCATTTTCATATTACATTTTTTTAATCAGAAAATTATTTTTCCTGTCACCCAAAAATAGAAATTTTCAGTAAGACTCAACTATGTTTAATTCCTGAAGTCCGTCAGCAGAAACCACTATATTCAGAACAGCTGTCTCCCTTTCCCTCTATTGCTGGCTTATTCAAAGAAAATATTTGAACTCTGAAAACCAGATGTGATGATTTTAAGAAGGAACTAGAAGAATGGTAAACCCACTTACCACTTTCTGTTTGAAGGGTTGCTAGTTAATTAGAAATAAAACAATACTTTTCTACTTGACTTCAAACAGAAGTACGTATAGCTTCATTTTTAACAAAACAAACTCAGAATTTAGAGATCTCTTGGAGGTTACCTCACTAATTTATTATGGACTGTAAAGAAAAAGAATTAATTCTTAATGCTGCAAAGTTTGATACAGGCTTCAAACCTTATGTCTATAATTAGTCCTATTAAGATACACATAAACAGCACGTAAAGTATATCTGTTTCTGAATTTGATACATACAAGATACAGGTGACTATAGATCAAGAGAAGATTAGTATTGATATTGAAGTGTAAAGTTTTTATTTACCTTTCTAATCTAAGACCTAAACTTAGAATAATCTCTCCCCTTCTTCTTTTCCTTGTCTCCTTGCCTTTTTCTTTGCTTCTCTTCCTTTTCCCTCTCCCCTCTTCCTTTTGTCTCCCTTCTCTCTGTATTTATTTGACTTTGCTTTCATCATATATATATTTTTTTGCATGTGAGAAAAGCCATATGCTTAATTACTTAAAACTGGGAATTTTAATAGTTGAAGAGAGCAA
The DNA here is from genome assembly GCA_013401255.1 of Urocolius indicus. Lineage (NCBI taxonomy): Eukaryota > Metazoa > Chordata > Aves > Coliiformes > Coliidae > Urocolius > Urocolius indicus. The sequence goes on from WBNH01000905.1 coordinate 69,506, forward strand.
TGTTTCACATTAAATTAAATGAGAGATTGGACAGGAAAGGCATCCATACTGATATAGTCAGTAAGATACCTCTTTGTCTCACTTTTGTAGTGCTGATGAAAAATGAGATAAGATTACTTAATGCAATTAAAGCAAGGACCTAAGCAGACAGAAGAATTCCAAGTCACATTTACAGTATTCAGGTAGTTAGATCTTTTAATATGATGTCCTGAAGAAATCAGCAGCAAGTGGAGGGATTATTGATTTATCACAGAAGAATGCTAGCTGAAGGAGGACTGAAGGCTGTAGATCATGAACGTAGTCAGCTCATGAGGCTGAATCACTCAGATCATCATCCATATGGTCAGTTGAAGTTTCCCACTTAACTATATTACACGAACTGTTTTGCTTTCTTTGCTGGTTTCCTTGATTTTACAATTATATGTGCCAGGATAACACTTTACACACCATTGATTTTGACTAGATGTGCATTTCTGTATGTGTGGGGAACCATCCTTAAGCCTTTTTTTGCAAATTATACATATGAAATCACTGCTGAAGTTGCCTATAAAAAAAACCAAACATGTTCCGTCTGATATATTTGAAGCATTGAAAGAATGATTAATATAAGCGAGATTGTTTAAAATAACAATAAAGACCCGAGAAGCAAAGTATATTATGCTTTCATTTAACAGAATTTCAAAATCTGAAGTTTTCCAAAAAGAAACTGAACTACATTTTTTTTGAGAGAAAAATATGACTATCTGTGTAATAAAGTGTAGTGGTTTTGGCCTGGGCCAGGTTTTTTCAGTAGCAGGGGGGCTAAAGGAGTGGCTTCTTTAAACAAAGAGAGTTGCCAGAAACTTCCCCTGTAGCTGAAAGGGTTAGGGCCAGTAAGTTTTAAACTGGACCCTGCACTTGACCCAGGCCTGGCCAATTAGTGACGGAGGTAAAGCCTCTGTGAATAACATATTTGAACAGAAAAAGTTGTTGCGCAGGGGCAGAACTGCAGCAGCAACAGGGAGAGAGAATGTGAAAACATCTCCGCAGACACCAAGGTCAGTGGAGAAGGAAGGGGAGGAGGGTGCCCAGGCACTGGAAAGAAGGCTCCCCTGCGATATGTGGTGAGGACCATGGTGAAGCAGGTTGTCCCCCTGCAGTCCATGGAGNTGAGGGACTGTCTCCCGTGGGGAGGGACCCCACAGTGTAGCAGTGGGAAGTGTGAGGAGGCCTCCCCCTGAGAAGCAGCAGCGGCAAAGTCCATCTGTAATGAACTGACTGCAACCCCCATTCCTCATCCCCTGCACCGCTGGGGAAAGAAGGAAAAGGCGTCCCGGGAAGTGGAGGGGTGGGGGGAAGGTGTTTTAAGATGGTTTTATTTCTCATCTCCCTGCTTTTTATTGTTTCTTTAATAAATCAAACACTTTTCTCCCTAAGTTGAGTCTGTTTTGCCCGTGACGCTAATTACCGAGTGATCTCTCTGTCCTTATCTCAACTCACAAGCAGTTTGTTATATTCCTCTCTCTCTCTCCTGTCCAGCTTAGGAGGGGGAGTAGACTGGGTGGATATTGGCCTAAACCACCACATAAAGATAATCCTGGAGAAAAATCAAGGGTGCTTAAGTGACTCATGTAAGGCCACAGAGGAAATCGACATCAAAATGAACTTATATCTAGATGGTGTCAAAATACTAAGAAGTAGCTGTTAGTGTAAAACTTCCCTGTTCCAGAGAATGGCAGACTATGCTATCCATTGTGAAATGCATCCAGCTCATAGATTTTCATTTAATGCTAGATGAAAGTGTTAGCTGCAGTATTATGATAGCTCTTATTATAAAAACACTGCTGTGCAGAAGGAATCCCACATACGACCATTTGATCAAGGCTGAATGTCACAATGACGTTCAGTTCATTTTTGCACAGCAGAAAGGCATTTGAAACAAGATTTTTTTGATGGCCACCTAGAGGTTTAACCAAATTATTTATTTCGAGTCTTCTGTCATCATTTTTACCCTCAGTAACTCAAATTATTCATGGCAGAGGAAATATGCAAACTAGATTGCTAGAACGCCAGATGATAAAGGGAAACAAAAGGTTACTGAAGAAACTTAAGTGCTCTAGTCTGCAAGAAGAGTCTGATGTTAAAAAAAAGATATATAGTTCTATAAATATAACTCTGTTTGGAGACAGCCACAAAATAGGTGCATCAGACAATGGTCAATGTTATATTTTACAGGAAAACATGCATTACAGAGAAGAAGTAAATGCATAGAGCATTTAAATATTTGCCATATCTACTGCAGTTAACTCCATCCCCTAAACTATCACCAGCAACAAGTTTATTATTGCACAAAGATACTTCCTGCTGTTCAGAATAGCCTAAAGCTATCAGAACATTTTTTTACTGGAGCTATTCCTCAGTTTTCATGTCTCCTCCCTCAAAAATATTCCATTAAGCTAAAACTAAGCTAGTAACACAACACCTGTAGATAACCTTGTTACATTCACATAGTGACATAGTGATCATTCAAAAGAATGAAAGAACAAACTTTTCCTCTTCCATCCACTTGCCAGAATTACAAGATGTAGAAGAGAAAAGTGTGGCTTAATGGATGATGTTGTATGTTTTGATTAGCAAAGTGTAACTGTATATTCACCTTCTCAGCATTTGAATGTATTACTATATTGTTCTACAAATCATAGAATCATAGAATGGTAGGGGTTGGAAGGGACCTTTAGAGATCATCTAGTCCTACCCCCCTGCAGAAGCAGGTTCACCTAGATCAGGTCACATAAGAACACGTCGAGACGGGTCTTGAAGACCTCCAAAGAAGGAGACTCCACACCCTCCTTGGGCAGCCTGTGCCACTGCTCCATCACCCTCACAGTGAAATAGTTTTTTCTTATATTTAGGTGGAACTTTTGGTGTTCCAAAACTTCATCCCATTACCTCTTGTCCTTAGTTAGAATATGTTCTTTTTTAAACAGGCTTGGGGAGTAACTGCTCTTCCTGCTCTGGAGTTTGTGATATTCAGTGTAATTCTGCAGAGTTTTTACAGAATTCATGAATTGTGAAAAAATCTTTAGTAGGATAAGAATGTCAGAAAAGATCTTGAGTCCAAAACGAGGTATTGAATCTGTTTTGACTTCTTACCAATTCAGACACATAAATTATACACTAGAACTTGTCAACAGTAGTGAAAACATGTACCGTGTTGTGGGTAGGACACAAAGATGAGTTTGTGAGTGCCAGCCTTACCGTGTGCCCCAGCCTGACATAGCGTTTTTAGTATTAGATGAAAGAAATTAAGCTTAGTAGAGAGAAATCAGTAATGGTCAAGTAATTCAAGTGCCTTACAGGTAGCATTCACATTAAACTTCCCCAGGACTCCACTGTTAGCTCAGCAGTGGAAAAAAACACAACAAAGGCCTTTGAGTCAGGCTGTGCCTCAGCACAAAATAAACATTTAGGATAACTAGAGGATATACATCAGGTCCTTATTACAGAGTGACATAGGATACATTGTTTTACAGCAACATTTATGTCTTCTATATAAATATTTAGTAAGGTAAATTGTCTGAGTCATCTTTGCCCAGACACCTGGACATAAAGAGAGAATGGTTAATTTTCTCCTTTCCCTAGTTTGAATGAACAATCCAAAAGACGTTCTGCATCCTGCAACTTGAAAGCAAGCTTTCAGAAAAAAGAACATTTTAGCTTCAGGCTAAAAGGTTTGGGAATGGAAGAGCTCCAGTCTGAGAGTATTAAGTGAAAAGTACATGCTTTAGTTCTCTTGAGGCAGCATAGGGCATGCCAGTATTTTTTATTATTATTTGAAAAGCTACAGTAAGAGGAAAATGCTGTAAAAAACCTGTTCTATAAAAGGAAGACTTCTTTTCCCACATTAAGTGCAAATTAAAATTTGCTCTACAGTGTCACTTTTTAGAAAGCTGTAAGGAATGCCCAACCACATAGGCAATGGACTGAACACTATCAAGGTCTTTAAAGATATTTCACAAGTCCCATATGCTGAGAAAAGCTCTCCTGGCAACACATGTAGGAGCCAGATGCTGAAAGAAGCAAGTACAGATAGGATGTCTGATCCTGCAGTTCTCACACGGGGAAAACTCCCTTTGAAGTCCATAGTAATGTGAGTAAGGATTGAAGATTCTGTCACTTTTTTGTCATCCTCTATTGTGCATTTAATTTAACAGCATAATTTCCATCTGAGAGTCCAATTCTCATCTTTCTTCCCCTCCTTATACCATTTTCTCCTTCAGTAGCTATTTTTAGCCTAATTAGCTGCCTACATGATGTAACCTGTCATTCAGTTATAAAAGGGAAATTTATGCAGAGAGGTATGTTACAGTTTAAAGACATCATTTATACTTCAAAAGTTAAAACACCCAGATTGACACTCATCTGAGAAATCGCTTTTGAAATCCTACCAGACCACACTGCAAAAAATACGATAGGAAACTGAATGCAGCTATCAGTCAGTGACTGGAGCTCTCTTCCTGGATGTAGATGAGTTAAGCTCAGTTGGTGGGTTTGCCTAAGGGGATATCAACATGCTGCACACGCCAGCAGAAGACTTGAACCAGGAGGCCAGGTTTTTGTGCAAAGACTAGACCAGTGGGTAGTTCTGAGAATTCCTGTGGTGCTTTGTCAATCCCTCCTTCCCTAAACAGGTTGCTCAGTTGTTTGGCTTCCCTGCCCTCCAGTTCCAGGCTACTGGCACAATTATCCCAGTATCAGAGCAGCCAGGTGACAATGTGCTCCCCTGGATGATGGCTGAAGTCCTTTCGTATGTGTCATTTGGCCCAGCTAGCACAGCAGCACCATGACAGTCCCTCACTTGGTGCTCCCATTCACCCCCACCCTCGTTAGGATGGCAAAGGCCTCAGCGAAATGGGAGTAAAAAGATAAGCAAGGTTGTTGTGGATTAAGACAAGGGCAGGGAGGGCTCACTGCCAATTACGGTTCTGGGCAAAACAAACTTCAGTACTCCACTTAGAGGGGAAAGTAGAAAAGTTTATTCCACAAGAAACAGAATGGAATAAAAGCAAAAGGGAGTAGGATGATGAGAAAATTGCAACCAGCACTTTAAGATCTCCCTCTCCCATCCCTTCTTTCTTCCCGGGCCCAGCTCACTGCTCCCAATATCTCTACCTC
>WBNH01000905.1:74743-85804 GCA_013401255.1 Urocolius indicus
GAAAATAAATCTCAGCTTCACTAGTTCTCTCCACAGAATGCAGGGGAGTCTCTGCTCTGGTACATCTCCTCCTCACTTTCATCACTGACCTTGGAGTCCGCATGTTTGTTTCTCTCACTGTTCCTACTCCTTGCACCACCACCATCCAGAAGAAGAAGAAAGGGACAGAAGAAGGAAGAAGCAGGAAGAAGACAGAGGAAGAAGCAGGAAAAGATGGAGGAAGAAGCCTCCTCTTCTAGCTTCTTCTTAAAAAGTGTTCGTGGAGGCATCTAATTGGCTCAGCCCTAGAAGTGGGTCTGGCTCAAAGCTGGGGAGAGTTGCAAACAACTTCCAAGCACCATCTTTACAGCCCCTTCCCCCTTACCAGAAAAGGCTGTCATGTCAAACCATGACAGTATGTCTCATAACTCACTCAGGGATAGGGATTGTGTGGTAATCGTCTCCTTCATAACTTCCACCTCTTCCTCTTCTTGTGATGGTCCTGCATCAGTTTCTTCCTCTTCCCCCTTTGTAATTGAAGTTTCTTCCCTTTCTAAGCGAGTTGACTTTCACATCCAACATTGCTGCTTCTCTATACAGGCAGAAGCTGGTAGAAGTTGTTTCCCCAATTTGGCTGCAGTGCCTACAACCAGGGTTTGAGTAGCCATGCTGCCTGTTGCTGGGGTCTGTGTAGCCACAGTGGGTGTCATTGGGGCTGGGTTAGCTGCAATGCCTGTTGGCCTGTTTTTCTTCTCTTCCCCCAAGGGTGCTGTCTAATGTTGAGCAGAATATGATATATACTAGCCAGGGCTCAGCACAATGCAGTGAATTGTGCCTGTCTGGAATAGCTATAGCATTTTCTTTTCAAATATTCTATCACTCTATCAGGGTCATGTAGCTGTTCAAGGGTGAAGTTCCAAACCACTGGAGGTGAGAAGTTCTCTAGATACCTGCCCATATTCTCCCACATTCCATTCCACCCATTACTATGCAGCGTTTGGGGCAGATCTTTGGGTGAGACTTTTAAAGAATTTTACAACCTTAAGCAAGACATGAAGCATATTCAGGAGACATAACAGTAAAAGCAGGATAACTGGAATGTCCCAAGAATATCCAAATTTCTCAAATATCGTTTTAGCCAGAAAAACAAAGAGGAAGTAAAAGGGTAGGAGAAAGTATCCCCTCCTGTCTTCTCCATAGGTTGGGTTAAATTGCTAAAGAATTCTGAAAGGAAAAGCCCAAGGTATGGGAGTGACCACAACGCTGTATACAAATACCAGTTAAGCCAAATAACCAACAATATAATCATATAATAAGCCAAAAGAACCCAGTACAGCAAAATTGTGATCTTCATTACTTTCCCCGAGGTGATAAACAGCACCGCACCGAACACATAGAGAAGGTAAGAGTTCACAGAAAACCACCATGTAAACAGCTGAGCGAGCACTGTGATCAGTTGTATGGTCAATATAAGAAAACTGTATACCAAATCTCAACACATTCTTTATCAGATCTGTCCTTATCTCAACCCTTTGTGCCCCACATTGGGTGCCAAAAAGAATGTGGTGGTTTAGCCCTAACTGAACAATAACCAAATCACCCAGTTACTCCTCCCGTACTCAGCAGGATGGGGAGGAGAATCAAGAACTTTCTAGAACTTTCTGGGTAGAGATAAGGACAATTTAACAGAACAACACAAAGAGCAGGCAGTTACAATGATGGCCAAAGAAAAACGAGCAATGCCCAGTGTAACTGCTCATCGTGCTCAGCCCAGCATTCCACTGCACTTCCTACACTGGCCACAGGCCAGGGGCTGCCCTGATATCCTGAGCATGAGGTCACATGAGATTCAATAGCCTGGTCACGCCCCCGGCAGTGACTGCAGCGAGTTAAATCTATCCTGGCCAAACCCAGGGTAATTTCTTATCTAATGAGCTCCTCTGATAAGATATAAAAAGATGCAAGTTTATGGATCTTGAGACATGCAGAGATTAACATGATATTGAGTTAATTATTATCCCAACTTCATCAGGAGTCCTGGGAGCATCGACTTTGTTTTCTGTTGTTACTTCTAGAGTATCTGTTGAGAAGAGGATCTTCTATTGCCTTAGAGACTGTAAGATCAAACTCTGAAGACAGTACTGCAGAGTCCAGGGGTACGTGGTACCAAATTAGGCATTCTGAACATTATCACTTGAAACTTAGGCACCCAATTTATTTTGTGGATCTATTATGTCATTAATAGAGGTCCTCAGGAAACATTACATATGTTCTACTCTAATTAGCTTTTGGAAAGAAGGCCACAATCTCCAAGCTTGATTATCTCTGTATATCAGCATAGAGTTCACGAGATATTTAAAATCCAAATGCTGATACTGCGCTGATTACATTTAATCAAAGAACAAATAAAAGCACACTCCTTAACAAATTATGCATCTAGAAATATTTATGTCTATTTCAAAAGTCATTCCTTGTCTGCTGTCAATATTAAAAGCAACATTGAAAACAGAATGCATGCTTCTTAATATTAACATTTAAAACAAACCCCCCAGAACTACCAAGTCAAGCTTCCTACATCTTCTTTTACTACAAAAGCAGAGTTCAATGTAGTAGAGGGGTATTATACGTTTTCAGTTATTATTTTAATAATCGTTGTGGATGTTATTGTTACTTTTAATACAACTATCACTGTTTATTTGTAAGAGATAGTCTCCATCTGGCAAAAAATCTTCACTGTATCTGATCAAGCAGTATCTACCCTTAGATGACTATTGTGGGAAAAAAGAATCAGTAATTGTCAAAAATTGTAAACCAGCCTTCAGATTATGAGACTGATTGTTCGTGAATGAGGTGATTTTACAGAATGTCCTGTTGCGAGTATGAGAAGAAGCAGCTTGAGAGTGGAAAATAGGCAAAGTCTGAAGATCAGCAGGATGTAAAACCAAAAACAGATATTATGTAACTTTTTACAATAAATTGGGAGCTTGCATACAGCATGGTAGCTCTTACTCATGGAAATACCCTTCAGCAAACCTAAGTGCATTTGTTTTTTCAGCAGGTAGCCCTGGTCATGGCTGGCTTGAGAGCAGCAATTATAACCTGCTTTTATTGTTTTTTACTCCCAGCTTGAGCACAGGGGAAATATGGCAAATCAACCTTTAAATGGAAAGGAGAAACTGTATGTGTATTTAGTGTATCTGGAGTGGGTTTTTTTGTTCATGTTTAGAATTTTTTTCACATAAAAGTTTCCAGATTTATGGGTGAAACAAAACAGTCAGCAACTGTATTCCGAGTTTCTAGTGCTTGATAAAATGAGAGCTTTCGATTGATGCTTTCTTAATTCTTCTAATATAGCTGTATTGTGAGAAGGAACATTAAGTACTGAAGATCCCATGAATCTAGTTTTAGTTCAAGACAGATTGGAAATGCCTCTCCAAATAACTAGGTTGTCTATTGTATCAAACCATACATAGAATAATATGAGGCAAATTGAACAATTTTGATAAAATGCTAATCAAACTAGTTTTGTCAGATTATCAGGTAGAGCAGTCCGATAAGCAGATTCCTACTGTAAAAGAAGTACAGAATGTCCTTACTCTTTGAGAGTTGGAGTTGACTTCCTAATGCTCAGAATCTTCTTTAAAATAAATTTATTAACATTGAATACAATTTAAATGGCATTTCAGTATAAAATACAGACAGTATGATGTCTATAAATCAGCAACCTCATAATCAGAACCGATATAATTTTATTTTCCAGTAAAAGTCCTGATTTTTTATGGCATTGTAGACTTCACAAAAACTGAGACCCATATTTAACATGCAGTCTTCTTGTTGAAGGTTTTATGCTGAACTTTTAATGTAGCCATTTAAAAGACTTTGAGAAAATTATGGAAATTATTTGAACACATTAAATGTGCTGATTATTTTGCAATGAAATTATTTTGTTTTTTGAGATTTGACAAGAAACAGAAGCTTTAAGGTGCTGAAAGCTTCTCCTATTTCAGCCTGTCATTCTCCATGCTGTAATTTCAGTATCCTCTTAGAATAGTACCTTCAGCTCAACCTATAGTGGGATAAAAATCATGCAAGATACTTTTTGAGTGTTGCCTGCAAGACAAATTATTCAGGAAGAAATTACACCTATTGTAAGCACATGATTGAGCCTAATTTATCTTTTCAGTAATAGTAAAGTGCTTTGTCAACAATTTTAGCTTAGCTAGCAGCACACTGTTTATGCTACATATTATTTAATAAAAACAAGAAGCACAACCAAACAGAAGCTTTCAACCTTCAGGGCTCCCATTTAGTAAAATTAGGGAAGGTGCAACTTCACAGGAAACATGATATATACTTTGCTTTTTTTTTTTTTTTTTTTCAGAAAATATATGGTATTTGCAACATACTCTCACAGCTGGGGAAAGATTAAGCTTTCTAGTAGTTCTTGTTAAGAGAAATAATCTGGCACAGACAGAAGCTACAGTGATATTGGCTTAGAAAAAGAGATTCAGTTTTAGAAGCATTAGCTCTATTTTGGTTCATTAGGTAACATTGAAGTCCATTGGATCAGGAAGGGCCTAGATTACATCTATCTTACCTTAACCATAGAACAGTTTGGGTTGCAATGGACCTTAAAGATCTATTTCCATCCCCCCTACCATGGAGAGAGACACCTTCCACTAGGCCAGGTTGCTCAGAGCCCCATACAACCTGGCTGTGAATACTTCCAGGGATGGGAAATCTACAGCTCTCCAGACAACCTAATCCTGTGCGTTGCCACATTCACAGTGAAGAACTTCCTAACACGTAATCAAAATCTCTCTTTCAGTTTGAAGCCATTACCTCTTGTCCTCTCACTATATGCCCTTGTAAAAGCCCCTCTCCAACTTTTTTGTGGCCCTCTTTAGGTACTGAAAGACTGCTATAAGGTCTCCCTCCCTCTCCTTCTCTTCTCCAGGCTGAACATTCTCAATGCTCTCAGCCTGTCTTCATGGCAGAGATACTCTAGCCTTCTGGTCATCTTCATGGCCTTCCCTTGACTTCAGTCCAACAGGTCCACGTTCTTCTTGTATTGGGAACCCCAGAGATGAACACAACCCTCCAAGTGGGGTCTCACAAGAACACAGTAGAGGAGAAGAATCACCTCCCTTGCCCTTTTTCTTGTACTCCTTTTGATGCAGTCCAGTATACAGTTGGCTTTCTGGGCTGCAAGAGTATTTTGCTGGGTCATGTTGAGTTTCTCATCAGTCAACATGTTTGAAGAGCAGAGTAGACTCTACTAATTAATACTGCTCTAAATTAATATCTTCACCTGGTGGAGAAAAAAAAAAGTGACAGTTCTTTCACTGCAAATTTTAGAGATGATTGGGTAGAAAAGGAGTGAATTAGCATTTATACAGTGCAGATAGAAATAAATTCAGGACCCCAAAACAAACTGGGTAGCTGTTTTCTTGAAAATTGTGGATGCTCTTTAAATTAAAAAATCTAAAAAATAGTTTGTTTAGAATTGACAGATCATCCTGTTTCCATTCCATTTCAGGAAACTTGTTGCTTTTTTTCTCTTACTCTCACCCTTGGGATATTTTCACACTATCCCAAAGCCAGAACATTATAAGCTTCCCAGTCTAGTCTAAAGCATATGTGAATTCAATGAGAGTTCTTGGCTTTGAAAGGCTAGAAGCCGCTTCATCAAGATTTTTGAAGGCTGTGAAAAAAATCCCATTTTCACTATGCAGTGTGGAAAAAAACTCACCATGTTTTCACTGGGTAGTGTAAAAAAAATAAAGAGACTTTTACTAACTTTGGGATAAAGAGAGATTTGTAGCAGTGCACCAGACATCTCATATCAAAGCAGACTTCCTTTTGAACATGATGTTATGCCTTGTGACCAGCATTTATACTGTAAATATAATTTTAATATAATTAATCTGAAGCTAGGTGGGAAAGAGCAATGCAATGCTAACATTTTCTGGAACAGGTTTTTAAGTACACAGTTCTTCTATCTCACACTGAATGACTCAGAACTTGAAAAGAAAAGTAATCTTTTTTCTTTTATAAAATACTATCTGTGAGCACTGTCAGTTTTAGTACTCTTATCTTGCTCTCTGGCAGATGAAAACACTGCATATAAAGTTATTCTTTTGTTACCATTATTTTTTTAACTCAGGAAGAATCCTAAGGTATTTTTCCATTATCCATGGAAGCATATCTTCATTATTTATAGTAAGATTATCATAAGGTTTCTGTTTCTTCAACTTTTAAAACGTGTAAGACTTTATCTAGACATTTATTTTCAAGCACTATAAGTCTATCTTTATACACTATAAACTGTCTTCCTATAGCACTTAATTTTGTTAGATGAACTTAGGGGAAAACATATACTCAGGTGCAGTTATTATCTTAGATACTGGACATTGATATGTTACTTGTGATTTATACAAGTAGTTAACAATGTAATATCGTGAAGCCAAAAGCCTTGTATTCTTCTGATTTTGTCTTTTGTTTAGGTATTCTATGCAAATATTGCAGATTAACAGTAGAATTTGACTAATTTCTGAGTAGAATTTACCTAAAATGCATTTAAAAAATATTAAGTAGAAATAGGAATAATGAAGGAATAATGTAAAATTAGTGGAATAATGAAAAAAAAGGGAGTATGTTTGTTGCCTCATTAATGCAAGAGTTTTTCATTAGTGTTTTGCCCTTAGCAAACAGTAAGTATTCATAGTTGTATTCCTTACAAAAAATAAGAAGCATTGCAGAAAGCAACGGGGACAGTCTTTTACAATCAATACTGTTCACCTTGAACAGACAACGAGTAACTGGCATGTATTAAGTAAAATTACTATTCCATGACTTTACAGTTACTCCCTTTACAGAGTCGACATCACTGCTAAATCACTGCTAAATAAAGGCATTGTTTATGTGTAGGAATGTAATTATGTAATAAATAAAAATGAAGTGCACAAGTAGCCTTCCAAAAATGAGTCAAGAGATTCTGGTGAGGATTATATTGCTTAAAAGTCGTGATGATGCTTCATGATGCCATTCTTTCTAGAGGTAAAGTTCTCTACAGCTCTTGTGTCTTTCTATAAACAAGTGGCCCAAAAATTTTGGCAGATCTTCTGGAGTGATGGAGAGAATTTACAGTTGAAAGGTTGAGTCCTGCTCAGTTCTTGTTCACGTCCCTGGGTTACAATTTTCCCTGGAAGAAAGGGGAATATATTCCTTGTGAATGTGCACTAGGGACAGTTCATCTTGTGTGACTAATAATTGAACATTGTGCATGTAATAGATTTAATTTTAAATTTTATAATAGCAAAAAAACACATCTTGAAATAATGTCAACATGTAACAATAATTGAGTTACTTGTGTCAGAGATTCTTGTTTTTTTTTTTTTATAAAAGTACAAACAGTTCAAAATCAGTCTTCATTTTTCAAACATCTTTTCAACCTTATTACCTATATTTGCTTTTCTGATAGAGGGAACATGAACTGAATTATCTAGTAAAATTATAAGAATTTAATGTAGCATACTGTAATATGAATAAAGTGCACACCATACATTAAATTCCAATACAGTTGTGTCATTAAGAAGAATGTAGTACATTATGTAATTGTTTCTTCCTCTGTTACAAACACTGTCTTCTAAAACACACAGAATTATATTAAAATGAAAGCTCCAATTTAGTGAACGTATAAAGCAAAGTCTTTAACTTTCAAATATATTCTATGAAGGACAAATTTTTCAACAGTAAGCTAAAACTGGTAACGCATCTGTTCCAACTTTACTGTCAGAAAAATAAAGAAAATTAGGGTATTTTTTTTTAATTTTGTCCTGATTTCAGAAAACCAGAGACCATCTATCCTCCTATATGAACAGTGTTTTCATAAATGTCAATCAAACAGTAATTACAGTGTCAGCTAGAGCAAGCTGCTGTAGTATCTCTAGATGTCTGTGTTTAGAATATCTCCAGGAATGGAGACTTATCTGTCTCTGTGTGTAACTTGTTTCACTGTTGGATCACCCTCAAAGCAAACCCAAATTTTTCCTTCAGATTTTTTCACATTGTTGCCTTTCAGAAATTCCTGAAAGAACTCAAAGATATTATGATTGTGATGATGAAGATATCCTTTACATTCAAGAATATGAAGCGAAGGATGCAGAGCAATCTTGGGTCAAGTGTAGCAGTAGCAGAAGAACTCTGAATCCTGAACTGTCCAAAATTATCCATGTCTATCTATAGATAGAAAACATTGAACTTTCAGAAGAAGTATGTCTGTTTAGTAACCATTTTTCTAGCCTGGACTTTAGACTATGTTGAGAAAGTAGCCCTTGGCTGTGAAACCCATAGGTTGGATAGTCTCAAGATAGTTTGATGGCTCTGCTAGCCATAGACTCTGAATGCAGATAAATGGCTACAATCCTTTGTTTCCATAGTACTAACTGAAACAGAATGAATATTGCTTTATATGTACTATGAATTACTACAAAGGATACATTTGTCTTTGCCATGCCTGTTCCACGTTGCAGGCTTATTGTTGTCTTTTGACTCAAGGATACACTCTTTGCCCTCTCTTTCGTTTTATGTGTCAGAACTTTTCCATGTACTACCATATTTCATCCCATTTTTTTTCCACTCAGATTCCTTCTGTGTGATACTTCAATCTTCATCTATATTAATAGTGCCTTTTAACTTTTGTCAACTAACACAACCAGTAGTATTTTAAATTTTTATTGGAGATTTTTTAAGAAAAATAGATACAGATTAATTTCAAGTTTGATCTTAAGGAACTTGAATTGTAACCCTCCCCAAGAGTGACATGTCCTTTTTCAAAACAATATACAGTTGTCTCACCTGCCTTTCAGGCATTTGACCAAACATTTTTTGTTCTGGTTCATGCCTTCTTCATAAACTGAATGCATTCCTATAGCATCACTTTTCAAGTTCAAATACTTACAAACAAATACATTTTCTTATTTCGAAAGCAGCTATCCCTATAATGGAAGATATTGGGATTTCCTCATTTAGCACTGGATATGGCTTGTCTCAAGGCAGAAAATGTTTTCATTACACTTGTTTACCAATGTCATGTGAACCGCAGATAGATCAGGACAAAATTTGTGCAATCACAGAGATTTCTATGCCAGTCATGATCAGGTAGCCAGCTGCCTTTAACAAGGGATTTTTTAGAGTTTTTGTCTTAAAGAAGGAAATAAAAATATTTACCAAATAAATATCAAAACATAATTGTTGAACCTGAATGAGATAAAGGTAATAACACTTTTGTATTCTTATTCAGGCACTAAAAAAGAAAATGGAGAAGTCAGAGTCAAATGTGTATTTTGTATTGTTTAGTAGGAATACAAGAGTAACACAGGAAAATTAGGCGTTTCCTTCTAGAAACATCAACAAGAAGAAAAGTAATTCTCTGTCATCTGTATGTACTCTATTTTGGATTAGCGAACAAAACATTAAGAAAAAAGAGATCTATGTCTGATGTTATCCTGACTTGTAAAGCTGGAACTGGCTCATGGAATGAACTAAAACTTCTTAATTGTGTGGAATTTATCTTAATATACACAGACTTCATAATGCAAAAGAGCTTCAGCTATGTGTGTTTGAGTAGGGATATATATACACAAATATTTATCTCTATATAAAATAAATATATGGGTACATACGTGTGTAGGTATAGACAGATACATACATAAACAAGCAGGTTTCATAACTATTTCAGAGTTAATACTATCACTCTGGCAGGAGCTTAGTTGAGTCAAGAGATGTATGTGCACTCTTTTAAAACAAATTTTAACCATTTTTATATAACAAGGGGAAGCTGAATCCACAAGGGGAAGCTAAATTTTAATGAAAATATTTAATACTCAAAAAATAGTGTGAAGTATAAGAGAAATGCAGAACAGAGGTATTTTTCCTCTTCTCACTAAGTATAATACTATAGCTCATGGAAAAAATAAGTAACGATAATGATATGAATTAAATGCATTTTATATCAGTTGGCTGCTCATTTTGAAAGTAAGGAATATAACCAGGTCAATGCAGTTCGCAAAAGACAACTGTGATGATAGGCCATGCTTTTCAAATGTTGTGAGGGTGACTGCTTCATTTACTCTGCTTAAGAGACCTAACTTCTGATGAAGCCTACTGTTGTTTAGGGTTAATAGACTTTCTTCATTTTATTATGCTTCTGTGAACTGTAAAAGTTTTCAAAGTGAACAAGCTAAAAATTATTAACAGACATTTTCAGATGAAGATTTCTTCCTCATTTCTTCTAATTTTCAGCAGCCAATAAAACAAGTGTCCTGATAAAAGAGGACAGAGTGGTTTGGCAGAAAATAAACCCCCTTTGCCTTTTAAATCTCCTCACCGAGGTGCGAGGTTTGGTGCAGCTAGGTTTAAATTCTGAGTGATGCCCAACTTGCCACAATCAGCCCAAGTGCGTTCACCTCCTGTGAACTATCATGGCTCTGGAATGACCAATAGTGGACTGCAACTTTGGTCCAGTTGTGCTCATGAACTATCACGGCCACTCTCCAGGGTTTGGTTGTGTTCAGTGAGAAACTGTGACGACTTGCTACTTAAACAGTGCAGTTTTATTCATGCAACAGATATACCAGTTCTTATGGATTGCTGGTGATTGTGACTGTCTGCAGGAAAAAGCAAATGCAAAATTAAAAAAAAAAAAAAAAAAGAAAAAAGAGAAAATAATAGATATCTAAGCAAAACAGCACATGAAGTTACAAGGTACAGTGTCATGGTTTGACATGACAGCCTTCTCTGGTAAGGAGGATGGGGCTGTAAAGATGGCGCCTGGAAGAAGTTGTTTGCAACTCTCCCCAGCTCTGAGCCAGACCCACTTCTGGGGCTGAGCCAATTAGACGCCTCCACCATCACTTTTTAAGAAGAAGCCAGAAGAGGAAGTTGCTTTCCTCCATCTTCTTCCTGCTTTTTCCTTCTTTCTGTCTCTTCTTCTGGCTGATGGTGGTGCAAGGAGTAGTAACAGTGAGAGAAACAACCATGCGGACTCCAAGGTCAGTGATGAAAGAGAGGAGGAGGTGT
>WBNH01000905.1:86029-143239 GCA_013401255.1 Urocolius indicus
TTAGCGCTCCCTGCCCTTGTCTTAATCCACAACATCTTTGTTTATCTTTTTCCTCCCATTTCGCGGGGGCCTTCGCCATCCTAACGGGGTGGGGGGGGGGGTGAATGGGGGCACCGAGCGAGAGACTGTTGTGGTGCTGCTGTGCTAGCTGGGCCAAACCACGTCATACAGCCTGGCTATAAAAGTTCAAGAGTAATTAGCCAGTTTAAGTCACACCCAAGACATCAGAAGGGGGAAGGATGAGAGGCTCAGTCCATCACTGATCCCAGGAGTCAGAGGCATTATGCGAGGGAGCTTCCTTGACTTGTATCGTGATGGCATCTTCCCCCCAACACCTTGCTTTTCTTTAACCATTTTATATCTTTTCTTACCTTCAAGGTGGAGTTTGAGTGACTTTATACTTTTATAATGATTATAATAATTACTTTTATTATGATTGGTGTAAAATTCTCTCTCATTTAAAGGTATAGCTTACAAAAAAATACAGATTCAAGGAGTGGTTGCACCTCAGAAGCAGGTAGCCTTCAGGGTGGAGGTGTGCTTTGATATTATAGTGACATTATAATGAGCAAAGGACAGCACTTTGTCAAGATTTGACAGACCTTTGGCTCAGGAGCCCAAATGTGCTGCTTATCAGCTCTAGAGAACAATGTCATCCCAATGTATCATCTTGGAGACTAGTGGCTGAGTCTCCACTCTGCTCCACCTTCCATCATTGTTGCAAGAAATCATCTTGGGGATCAACTGCCTGATTCAGTTGAGTTTCCCATTAATGAAGCTTTTCTTCTAATAAAAAACTCTGAAAAAAGTAGCTACATTTAAATTCCAGCACTCCATCTCCTCAAAAGGAAACAGAGATCTTCCACTGAATTGATTCTCCCAATTATTTATCTATTGTCCTATGTTGACAAAAAAAGATTGAAAAAAAAAAGATATTTGGATTTTAAGCCAAACTGAATTAGACTCAACAGTTGGTTCTACACTTTTTTCTTTTTATTTTTTTTCCTGTGGTGACATTGTAGGAGGCAGACTAGTTATAGGTAGGATTTTGCAGAAGTTTAGAGTTATATGAAGGTTTCCTTCAGAAGTGTTCAAACCTTTTTGATTTAACACATTTATCAATGAACTAGACTACCATAGATGTGAAAACACAACAGAAGCAGCAACTGTGACTTGTTCCTTTATAAGCTAGAATTACAGCAAGTGCTTTCTGTGATTTTTGGCTTTTAACTGTAGATTGGAATGTTTTCATTGTGAATGCAGTGTTCACTTAGTCATAATTCAGATGCATGAGCAGAAAAATGGTGTAATAAAATAATTAAAATGTTAATTGTGCTCTTTCAAGGCCATAAAAGCATATTACATACTAGCTGTCAAAAATTAATTTGAAGTAAAACTTTCTGTGTATTTAATATACAGTATGGCACAATTTAATTTTCAATATTTGTGTTAAAATTGACATAAACTGTAAAATCTGTAATAATATTCTTATCTGCTTTTTATTTGCTATTACTATGAATTGCCAGTAGTTAATAATTTTGAAAATTTATGTGCATTTTTAAACTTATCTGTGGTTTTTTTGGTATTACTACTTTCCTTTTTTCCCTTCTTGCAATGATGAAAAACAATTTTGTGTATTGTAAAAGCAAAAAAATTAAAGTAAAAAGAAAAGTAAGTAGAATGAAGCAGGATGAATCAAACAAAATAAATAAGTTAGGTATCAATGAGTTAACTTCAACTTTTCCTAGTAGTCCCTGCTCATCTTCCCTCCCTGCTTATGATATCTATAACCACATCATGCCTCTATCTGGGAGCTGTCTGAGTGCCTGTAATGGCACTTCCCAAATCCTTTCTGTCAGCACTTGTCCACTTTGCACAAAACACTTAAATATGCACTGGAGCAGAGGCTGAAGCTCAGGTGTTTCATCAGGATAAGAAATGTCCAAAATATTAGGTTACAAAACCATTCTTACTTTCAATCTCAGTTGTTTAAAGATACTCTAAAACATTTTGATCCAAATAGGAAAATGTCTACAAGAGGAATTCCTTGACAAGGAGTGTTTTTCCCTAGCAAATGGAAGCCCTAAAAAAGTTCAGAAACTGTGCAGGATACTACGAGGTTTATTCCATACATTTACAGTAGTACATTTGACAAAGTTATTGATTGAGCTAAAACAGCAGCAGAGTTTTGGAAGTCTAGTTCAATTCTCTTCTTTTTTTTTTTCTGACTGAAAGAATTTGATTTTTCTTGCCAACTGGGAAAAAAGCATCATATATTTTAGTAAATAGGCAACATATATATATTAAAAAAGCATCCATTTTCCTTCTAGGTATTATGGTAATTCTGAGCAAACATTGTGTTAATGTTAACTTGTTTTTTTTTTACCACTAGCAGTGTATTTCTAATCACCTTTGATAACAACATTTGATCCTGTAAACAATTTTGTTAATATTCTGGGGAAAGGATACAGGACTGCTCCTTCTCCTGGCATTTAAATAATAGTGCCGTAACAAACTTGTGTTTGCAAAATGGTGATCTTTTTCTACTGGGTCAAACTTCTTCAAAGCTCAGAGAACCTTTTTGCCATATTATTGTATCAGAATTTCAGCTTTTCTTTAAAAAGCACATTTCTAGCCTCAGGATACCAGAGACAAGACTAAGAAGTTAAAGCTCAAGATCTTAAAAGATAAACAAAAAGTCACTCAAAATTACTACTTTTATCTTTTCCCATGGTTCTGACTCATATTTGAAGACTGATACTACTGAGATGACTTGAAGGACAAAAGAAACTAAGACAATATCTGGTCTAGCTTTTACAAGAAAAGAGCTGTACGATTCCATTTAGTAACTCCTATGTTTCGTTCCTGTCTGTAGAAAGAAAAACCCTGCATTTTTTGGTTGTTTATAAGAAAAACCAAACAAACCTCACCCCCTCTGTGCCAAGACAGTCAGGGCAGGGGTAGAGAACGGTGAACTCACCTGCAATACATGCAAATGTAATACAAATGAATACAATTAGAAAACATAGATTTGCTTTTCAGAGATTCAGACCTTTGAGTTCAGATTACAGGTCTAACCTGACAGCACAAACGGACAGCACTGAGAGGAGAACACTGTGCAGAGAGAAGGATGTCGTGTGTTGAAGAGAGCCATCTTACACACACTTGTTGTGGAGCTTCTGCATGAGTAGGAGGCATATTTGATGAGTACGACTGGAGAAGGGAAGACCTGAAGCTGAAGATCAGCATACAGGCCAGTGTGGGTTAGGCACGGACACATATCAAGAGTTGAACTAGGTTTGAAGAAATGCTTATTATAAACCTTATATGAGAAAAAACTTATTAAAGATTTTTAGTTTACTGCTCATTGACCCTGAGGCAATTAGCATTAAATATCACTTAGGGAAATTGCTAGTCTATGGTATCTGACATAGTTAAAGAATAAAAGAGGAACTGGCTCTGACTCATGTAGCTTTGAACTTTCTAAATACCACACAGCTTTCCAATCTACTAGCAAGTAACCCATGAGATGAACTCTAGCCTGCAAGATAATGGAGTGAGGGATGAGGCTTCTGCCTTCTTAGCAAACAAGGCTGCAAAATCCTGTCACTGTGCTTACATATTTTCCTCATTCTTGTCTATCTGAATGGCATTGCTCTATTACCTAGCACTCTTATCAACTTAAGCTGTTGCTTCTGAGAACTCAAAAGCCCAAAACCTACGATATGCACAAGAAAACTTGCAGAGAGAGCAGCAGAGCATGCTGAAGAAGAGGCCAGAAGAGGCTGACAGTGAGAAACATGGACTGTCTCCATTACTGGATTTACTACAAGGTTCACATCTCCCACATAAAGAGATTTGTAACACATTAAGCTGATGCTAGGCCAGCACAGATGGCTGCACCTCATCCATGAAAGTCAGAACCTCAGATGTGATAAAGGAGCATAAAAAATAAACCTTGCAACTTTACATTTATAAAAGTTATATGGAAAAGATATGCATTTTTATTATAGAGAAAGGAAGTTGACTTTGAACAAGGTAACAACTTTTAGAGACTATAGAGTTTAGTACTTGAACAATTCTTCCCCCACAGGTTGTTTTTTGCTTCATGGTAGTAGCTCTTTTGCTCTAGCATGTTCAACAATTACAACTTCAACAATTACAACTGGAGGTGTTAGCTTTAGTGTATGTTTCTGAGATACTAAAAACTCACTGTTGCTTCTGTGAAAGCACAGGCCGGTGACACTTTGTCAATATTGCATCACTCAGGAATTCCCAATTTATCCTAGAATCACTGAAGTTAAGAGCTACTAGAGTGCAGTTCCTACTTATTATCACAAAAAAATGTTTCAACAGAGACTCCTTTACAGCATGCCTTAGCAACGACAGAAAACAAAATCAGTTCTTTTTTTCAGTCAGAGGATACAACAAAAAAAAAGCGTTTGGTCTATACAACAGACAATAGTGGAAAAATAGGCAGTACTTTAAAATATTAAAAAATTTATTTCTACCAGAAAAAGCTCTCACAATCTACAATTGCCTTGTATGGCTTTATTTTCAGTGACTTTGTGAAATGTTTCTCTTTTTTTTTTTAATGCTTTCTTTTGAATCCAGTTCTGCATTACCGGGGTCCCTACAGAGTGGTTTTTGTCTTGCTACTTTAACTACTACTGAGAAGTAAATGAATCTGTGCTATAGGACCCCACCTCTTCCAATCACTAGCCCTATTTGTATGCTATTTTTATGTTTTTCACCTCTCAGTAAACAGAATTTGTAATTCACTGGTAAATTAAACGTTGTCAGGCCTGATATAGTCATGCATTATTTTTACTGGGAGATATTTTCCCTGCTTCTTGGCTGGAATCTGTTCGTCAATGTGGCACATTTTTTGAGCTCTGTATTTAGATTTCTTCTTACTGGAAAAGTCCAAGGGGATATTTCTCGTACTCTGCTGTATTTGTACAAAGGTCTATGAACAGGCTACAAAAATATACTTGTGAACACAACACCAATTTCTTGAAGTTATGAGCTTTTTTTTAACCTTGGTGGTAGCACTGTTGGTTTGGGTTGGATTTTTTTGTGGTTTCTTACCTCATTTTAGTGGCATTAGTGTAATCCAAGGTAACTCTCTAGAAGTCAATGGAACCATCTAACATAAACCCTCTCACACATGTGAAATAAAGGCCTCTGAGTCAGTGGAATAAGTCAGCAGCTGTTTGCCTAGGCTGCCTTCAACTAACAACTGGGTAATGAAAATGTTCTTTGCTGTGAGATTGAATCTGTTAGAGCTTTTCTTTCTCAAATCCTATATAACATGAATAGATAGCTTTTTACTCTTCTGCAGTACATTTCATCCCTCGCTCTGTGTGAACTCTTAGATGTTAGACCTTTGTAAAATCTGATTGTCATCAGACTTAGGACAAGTCAAAGCTTTTTCTACTCTCAGTACAACAGACCTTTGTCACAGGTGTGCTAGCTAGATGTTTTCATGAGATGGCTTTTTGTGTGTAGTATACTGATATGCATTTGTGTGTGTCTATAGGTTGCTATTTGTATGTTATTCACCTCTCTGTAAACAGAAGTTGTGATTCACTGGTAAATTTAATGTAGTCAGGCCTGATGCAGTCATGCAATATTTTTAATGGAAGATTTAGGGCAAGAGGTAGGTTGCCAGAATTGTCTTTTCACACTAGTAGAGATGATGTTGCTTGGCTATTGTGATATCTACCACATTGTGAACTTTATAACAGGAGGAATGTGTTAATTTCTCCTTATAACTTTTTGCTATCTGAATATGTAAAAACTTACTTGCTTTGTTATAGACTTTAAACAACTGAATTACTTGTTAAATTGGTGCCATTCTTCCAAGATGATTTATTACTGTTAGTAATGTGCTAAAAGTGAATTGCTAACTCATGATGGAGTTACATTGAAATATTTAATCAAGCCCTGCCTCAAAGCACTGTAGCTTCCTATTAATGCAGTTCTATTACCTTTGTTAACTCTGCAGAATGTTTTGCAATAAAACCCTCCTTCCTAGCATGTCTTCTGCTCTGTAGAGAAAGAACATGTCAATATTAAATTTAAAACAGTTCATGGAACTA
This sequence comes from Urocolius indicus, assembly GCA_013401255.1. NCBI lineage: Eukaryota > Metazoa > Chordata > Aves > Coliiformes > Coliidae > Urocolius > Urocolius indicus. The sequence goes on from WBNH01000905.1 coordinate 92,134, forward strand.
CAAGTTTTTAACCATAGAAAGGAAGAATCTGTGTTTTGGAAAACTGTGTGCTCTTAGGAAAATCCACTCTGATGAACATTGTAGGAAAATATGTCTTTCTGTAAGTTTGATTTGAATGAGCCACAGTCTATATAAAGTACATTGGTTATGAATTATGAAACCAATAAGCCAACAGATTTAAGAAGAAAAGCCCTATGCTCCCCCTCTAGCAGAATGAAAACTATAGTGTGGGAAAGCTTCATTTATATAGGTTATTATTCAGCACCATTGCATTTTTTCACTCAGCATTTTGCTCTAGTCAGAGCATCTATTCAGAGTCTAGGAGTACTGTGTGATGCTTGTGAGTGTGCAGAAGGGGAAAATTATCAGGAAAGACATAGACTAGGGAAAGTGTATGTCCTGAACAAACTCTTAGATAGGGAAATCAAAACAAATAAGCATCTTATGGACTCCTTGCAGAGGTGCTGTTTTACTCAGAGATGCCAAGTGCTCCACAAAGTAGATATTTCAGGACAAAATCAGTAGTGGTTTGAATAGAATCTGGTATCAGAGATTTATCTGAACTGGGGCAGGGAGAGAGAGTAAGCCCAGTCCTGATAGGATCTTGACTACTTGAGTTTGTGAAAGAAGATTTAAGAAAGCACTGGTAAAATCTCATTAATGAGATGCTGTATTGAAATTGAAAACCAAACAATTAATAATCAGAGCAACACAGCACCAGCCATATCTCTATCCATATCTTTAAATTATGGTTATCTTCACTCAAATAAATATAAGACTTTTTTTCCTACTAACATAAAATTAGTTGCAGATACCCATTTGCAGGAACTACAGATAAACTGCAAGTGGTCAGGCAGAGGTAAGGGCCAGAAAAAATGTATTAACTTTTCAACTTCAAAACGGAGCTTCAGTTGCACCTTTATCTCAAGCTATGTCTTCCTACCTCTGTATTTTTATGTTGTCATTAACATCATTATGTTGACATCAACATATGTCAGGAGAAAGAATGCATGTTAACCTGCATGTATTTGTGCAGTTCTAGACATACTACAGTGAGAAGACATTATTCATTTGCCAGGTGTTAGCTAAATATTAGTAGACTTTAATTCCTCTCACTTCTTGCCTCCAAATGAACTCACAGCTAGAAAACAGAGTTGCAGCTTTCGAAGAAAAATAGTTGCTTGTAGAATATCCTAGACACAAGATAATCTTGACTTGTCCCATTTTCTCATGGAAAGGAATGCAGATTTGGATTCTGTCTAGGGGAGGTAATCACAGAGTGACAATGGATGCTGGATCCTCACCCTTCACACCTGGAGGCTGGAGCAGCGCCACTCCTTTTTGCAGCAAAGACCATGGCTATGACTGGCTAGTCAGTGAAGCTAGGCTTTGTTTAGGTCACAACCACGTAGTGACTGGAACAAAAGTTATATATCCTGTTTTCACTTGTTTTTAATGTCCTGGAGTTTTCAGTGATTTCTGGCTGTCATGTCAAAATTATTTCTTCCTTGCTAAGCAATTTCTGGGTGCTCCAAATATTGTGCCTTGTACTGATTGCATATTTTGTCAGACTCAGAAATGACAGACGTTCATTCTGTGTATAAATCACAGTCTTTCCTAATGCTTAAATGAAAGCATGACATTGCCAGCTCTATGGCAAAGACTACTTTACAGATTGTTAGGATTTTTCTCTTTAGAAAGTTTGCATGAAATACAACAGATGTATTTTAAAGCTTTCTAGTTGCTTCTGTTTCTAGTATGTAAATCAGAGTATTTGGAGAATTCATTATACTTCCCTAAAGGTTCTGCAAATGTTAAAGTACTATTATTCAATTATGTAAAGCAGTAGGAAAGCTTTTCTTCTTTGTGTCTTGATATACTTAATAACATAAGTCAATATTCATGATAATATTAATTGAAAAATTAATATAACTGTATTATTGTTGTCGGAAACAATAAATACAAAAGCCTAAGTAGATAGACAACACTCCAGTTTTCCCACTTCATAAGATTATTTTCAGTATTTACTTATACTGCATCTAGTCACAGATCAAAGAAATCATGCTAGGCAATATGTACTTAAAAGTTGGTCAAAAATCTTACCTTTGTTCTCCACTTAGCACAGGAGAACAGTATAATGCACCAGAGTTCATATGCAGAACTCCATTTGTACCTCTCTTTCCTATGCCTTGGTTTTTTTTAGGATAGATGTCCTAACTGCCACTAAAAGTTACAGACTGTATAAAATATATTTACTGGAGGCTTTAAGCTTTATCTTTTTTGATAATTATATTTCAAATGAATACAATCATGTCATTCAGTCTTTCTCCCAATTTGGATTTAGTTAAATTGAATATAAATACACGGATAAATCTCAGAACACCAAGAGAACACTGCAGATAAAATTTAGGCTCTTGAAGTCTAAGCTAACTAAGCTCTAATTCATTAAAATTAGTTTTAGCTATTTAAGTCTAAAGAAGTAATAAATAATTAATAGATGTATCCATAGCTCTTTCCATGCTGTTTTTAAACACAAGCATGTTTTATTTAATCCTTGAATGATAAAATGTAAACTAGGATTGGTGACTACACTAGACAGCTGAGGGCTTGCCTTGTCATTACCCAGATAGAATTTCACTGACCTGTGAGATATTTCTGATTCTCATTATTAAAAGGAGACTCAAGGTTAAGGAAGGAGGTGAAAGTTACACCTTGGAAGAAAGCGTTAAATAGTGACATCTTGTTTTTTAATATAGATCTTAACCTTTACCCTTCCATTTTTTTTAATAACAGAATTCATAAGAGCCATTAAAAAATTGATAAATGAGATAAAAGCAAGTCTCTTTCATATTACTGCAATCTTGTGCTTACAACAAAGGATTATGCAGAAGGCAGCTCCTGCAAAAAAAAACCCAAAAGCTTGAAATACCTCAGTGTGCATATGCATGTTCTTTTCCTTTCACACTGCATTTATATAATGCTAGTTTTGCCTAGTATCTTGGTAATTTCAAACTGCAGCATGACAGATAAATTTTTAATACTTCTCATCATAACAACTAAAATACTTGTAGGTGAATATTTTATAGAAAACGCATTTGAATATTGTAAAAACTTTTATACTAAATAAAAGAGCCCAGTAACTGGTCAAATAACATCTGCTGAATAGCAGACTGAATAACATAAGCAATGATATACTCAGTGGGCATAGTAAAATTTAAGGAGATTTTCCTTCTCTTGTGCTGTGTGTTCTTGAAAAAAATCTTTCTAATATTTGTCTCTTTGCTTTGTTTCTCACCTTTCTATCATCCTTTGTATGTAAAACATACGCTCCTATTGGACCATCCCTCTGCATGAAGTGATAGAGCACTTGGTACTAATGTCTGATCTCTAAGAACCAGAAAGTATTTCTTTAGCAGCATGGTTTGGTTTGGTTTGTTGGTTGTGGTTTGTTTTTTTTTTTATTTTTTTTCCCCATAGTTACTGCACTGAAAATGACAAAAATACTTCAGGCACTAGAAATAGATGTTGATGATTGCTAATTGATATTACTTCCCTTCTGAAGGTCACCCCCTGTATAAGAAAGATGTTGTAAGACAGAGAATGGTTAAGGAAGATGTCTTTCAGAAAAGATTAAAATCTGATTTTCCTAAAGACATTAAATTTGCAGTTACTATTGGACAAAGGAGGACTGTTCATAGACAGAAACTGAATCATTCCACTGTCAGAATCTCTTCTCCACAATCATCTTCATCTGGGTAAGAAGGTAACCATTTTGGCGGTAAATGTGTTACATGGTGCCATGAGTCCTTTAATCAGTTTGTGACAGCAGTGGAGACAGCTTTCAGAACAATATCCTTATTGATAAAGTAAGTCTGCAATAACAGAACATAGGAGCAACAATAAAGCATATGAGTTGAAGGGAAGAAGGAAGACCTTCTCCTTTTCATACCACCCAGACAACTCCAGTAGAACCCCATTGTACATCCAAGTCACCTGTGTGTCATGTGTGATCTCATTTAAGCGTTCTGCAGCCTGTGGAAGTATCACATGCAGCATGCATTTTGTGACCTAGGACCTTCCACAGATGCAGTGTGACAGGGAAGCATGCAGGCACTCCACAGATATCCCAAGACTTGGTGAGTTCAAATGAAACTTAGGCAACCCTTCTTTTCTGCGTACATAGTATCTATGTCCTGCATTAGGTGTGAATAGGAGGCCTCTGGCAGAACAAATACAGCAATTTTCTTCTTTTAGCTGACATGAGACTACAGAATAACATTTGTCTAGAGTTTGCAAAGGTCTACATTAATGGGCGTCTACATTACTGTGAAGCTCTGTGCTGAGTCAACTAAACTTTATTCAAGACCCATCTTTGGATGCACCTAACTGCAGTTAAGTTCTAACAGATAAAAATCACACAGGCTGTTTTAATTCGGATGCAAAGCTTACAGTAGATTGTAGTCCAAGGCTTCACTGCTGAGGTGGTGTAAAGTCCAGGAAACTGTTATTCATTAATGGACATAAGAAAACTAATTTTCATGTAATAAACGTGCCTCAATGAAGACTATATTCTTCATCACCATGGATTTTGAGAGAAAAAATGTCAGCTTTTTGTGATTCAGAACTCATTCATATTGCCACAACCTTTTATATGTCACAGAGTTAGAATAGGAATTTTATCTTTCTTGACAGTACCTTAGGAGGAAAATAAACTAAATAAGAAATCCATGTTGCTTTATTAATTGGTCAGTGGAAGTGTTAAACTTTCTTTCACTATATCATTCCATTGCATCATAAAATGGCAGGATTTTAATCTGTTTACAGTAATTGGGGATTTGCCTCTTAATAGTGTCTTCTCTCAATAAAATTAAGAGAAACAATTTAATGCAGATTTCTTTAATCTCACTTTATGTACTAATTCTTTATGATGACTAAATTACAATTCTGCCACAAATTCACTTTATGATAAGATTAATTCATCCCCAAGTATTATTAAAAATTAGTGAATGTATTTGAGTTTGGCTCAGAGAATGGGCAGGTTCACTTCAACCAATCTTCTAAGCTTGAATAAAGCTCATCTCAGCTTCACTGTGCCTTTGAAGCTTAGCTCCTTGGTTCACTGCTGCATCCTGTCCCCATCACCTTCCACATGGTATATAGGTTTACTGCCAGCTTCTCTTTTGATGCTAAATAACCACAACCCTCTAAAATGAATTTTGAGAATGTTTTCTGGGAATACTTAAAAGGCTGAATGAGCAATACAGTTTTTATAGGAAAGCAAAAGAAAAGAAAATCTAGGTAGTCTTTTCATGCCAGCAACAACCCCACATACGACCTCATGCCATTTTGTTAGGCATGTAATGCCTCTCCCTGTCAGGTACAAGGAAAAAGGATTGTTCTGCTGGAATCTGATGCAACTTTCACATTCTTTCAGTCAATTTACATGGAAAAGTCAAAACACAGCATATTTTCACGATAAAAGGGCCTTGCAGAAGTCCTAAAAAAACTTGGCCCAGTCATTCTGAAGGAGGAACACAGTTGCAGTTGACTGGGAAGGGCTAGTGAACAAAGTGAACACAAGCCACTGTATTACCTGATCTGGAGATAGGTATCATAGAAAAATGTTTTCTATAAAAACTATTTATTTTGATATTATTATTTATACTTTAAAAACATTATAATTTGTGTTTTTATTTATTATTTATATAAACTTACTCATTTGTTCTACTGATCAAGCTAGTTGAGGAAGGTAAGCTCATATTTTTGTTGGTAGGTGCTTTTGCATGTTCCAGGATAACATGTTGCTATGAAATACAAATCAAGAACAAGTTTCTGGAGCAAAATAATGCACTAAAAGAACTGAATAAAGAACAAAGAATGTTTCTAAGGCAAGACTAGTCCCTCACACAGACTTTCTCATTCAAAGGTACAAGTATTTGACTGAACCTTACAGGAAACTTTAATAGACAGCAGTTTCCCAAAATGGTTAATAGAGTGCTAAGGAAGCATATTCTGGTGTGGAAAAGGAACCTTAGCTTCATAGGAAAAACAAGTTCATATGCATTTCCAAAAAAATACGTCTGAACTTCTGAAAGGAAACGGAAAAAGAAAACAGGTCAAAAGACAGCAGAAGAGACTCTTCTCAATGATGTCCAATGATAGGACAAGGGAAAGTGGGTACAAGCTAGAACATAAGAGGTTCCAAAGAAATATAAGGAAAAGCTTCTTCACTGTGAGGGTTATGAAGCACTGAAACAAGTTGTCCAGATAAGTTGTGGAGTTTCATTCTCTGGAGACATTCAAAACCCATCAGGATGAAGTCCTGAGCACTCTAAGTGCTCTGGTAGAGGGATTGGACTAGATGATCTTTCAAGGTCCCTTCCAACCCTTAAGATTCTGTGATTCTGTGAAAAGATGAAAGAGCATACCTGTTGTGAGAATTGAGCGGGTAATCTCCTCCCACGAGAGGTGGATAAATTTAGATATCAATATAGATAAGCAAAAAATCCTTCTGGGAGCCAAAGATGAGGTAACTAATGAAACCTGCACTTTCAATGAATTAATGACCAAAATAATCTACCTTTAGACTTCACCCAGAGTCAACCACTTGATTGTACTTCAGTACGTGAATCAAACCCCTAGATATTAGCTCAAAACTTGGTTGAGATAAAGCTTTCTCAACACGTATGCCAAGGGAATTGAAAAGACATGAGTAAAGCTACAGGAGTCCCTGTAAAAGTCTATTACAATACATCAATTAAATAGGTCAAACTGCACTCTGATCTTCCTTCATTGCTGGCACATCTTGTCCAAAATGTTCATGTTTGTTTGCAGTCATTTTCCATACCATATCTGAACATAATGGTAAATGTGGAAGCCTAAAGCTATGCACATTGATTGCAGTGCTGCTCACACTGGTCTCAGGGTCACCAGAGACACTGAAAGACTTGCTGGGGGAAATAGAGCCCTTACATGTCAGAAAGCAAGCAAAGTCATGCTTTTTCAGCAAGTTAACATGAGTTCAAGAAGGAAACTCAGTTATTGAAGGGTTTAATTGTAAGATAGAGGGAACTATTAGATCCAGAAATGGTTTAGTTGAAAAACTGTGGCAATGAAGAGACTTGTGGAAAATCACAGAATCATGGAATGTTAAGAGTTGGAAAGGACCTGGAAAGATCATATGGTCCAACCCCCATGCCAGAGCATGACCACCTAGAGTAGGTCACACAGGAACGCATCCAGGTGGGTTTTGAATGTCTCCACAGAAGGAGAATCAATGCTTGTTCCAGTGCTCCGTCATTCTCACAGTGAAGAAATCTTTCCTTCTATTTCTTTGGGACCTCTTATGTTCCAGCTTATACTCATTGCCCATTGTCCTGTCATTGGACATCACCAAGAACAGCCTGGCTCCATCCTCCTGACACCTGCCCTTTACATATCTGTAAACATTACGGAGGTGTCATGGTTTGACATGACAGCCTTTTCTGGTAAGGAGGATGGGGCTGTAAAGATGGCGCCTGGAAGAAGTTGTTTGCAACTCTCCCCAGCTTGGAGCCAGACCCACTTCTGGGGCTGAGCCTATTAGATGCCTCCACGATCACTTTTTAAGAAGAAGCTGGAAGAGGAGGCTTTCTGTCCTTTTTTTTCTGGCTGGTGGTGGCGCAAGGAGTAGGAACAGTGAGAGACACAATCATGCGGACTCCAAGGTCAGTGGTGAAAGAGAGGAGGAGGTGTACCAGAACAAAGACTCCCCTGTATTCTGTGGAAAGAACTGGTGAAGTGAGATTTATTTTCATAAAAGACTCCACACCAGCGGCAGAGACTTATTTTAATAAAGCTGATCCCGGACTAGGGGCAGCAATTCACTTCACTACAGATCCTGAGCCAGGGGCAGTGATTTTCTTCTTTACAACTATGGCCAGAAGAGGCTGTGTCCCAAAGGAGGGACCCTTTATCACTAAGGCTGGAGCAGGCCGTGTCCCGAAGGAGGGACTCTTTATCACTATGGCCGGAGCAGGTTGTGTCCCGAGGAAGGGACATGTATATCTACAGCTGTAACTGTGGGAAGGAACCCACGACAAAGCAGCTCATCAAACTTATGCCCAGAAGAGGCCTTGTCACTAGAGAGGGATCCCATAACTGCAGAAATTGCAACCACAGTGAAGAATCCACGCCAGAGATATTCACCAAGGACTCTGTCCCGAGAGAGGGACCCCATATCTGCAGAAGCCGCAGCTGCTGGGAGCAACCAACTCCAGAGAAGTTCATTAAGGACTGTGTTCTGGGGGAGGAATCCCATGTTGGAGTGGGGGAAGAATGCCAAGAGTCACCCTCACCTGAGAAGGGAGAACAGGCAGAGCCCATGTGTGAGAGACTGACCACATACCCCNGTCTCCTCCAAGCTGAAGAGCCCCATCTCCCTCAGCCCTGCATCATAAGGGAGATGCTCCACTCCATCATCTTTGTGGCCCTGCGCTGAACTCTCTCCAGCAGCTCCCTGTCCTTCTTGAACTGATGGAACCAAAACTGGACACAATATTTCAGATGTAGTCTCACCAGTGCAGAGTAGAGGGGGAGGAGAAGCCTCGTGTAACATAGTAATGGATATATCAGGGCAAACTTTGCATATTTTTATAAGATGAAACTACTGGATTGACCAAAATGCAGAATATAGGCATGTGGGAACTAATGTTAGATTCAAAAGGAAGGTGAAATCAATAGCTTTTTCATAGGTGTGATTCCAAGAGTTAGATAGACTTTAACAACATCAAGGAAAACCACGAGATACTTGAATGTAAGTCATCAGAAACTTTGACAAGCTTGTAATTTTTTTTCCTATTTTTTATATATTTACACACAAAGTAGGAGCTGGCACAATAATGCCCAGAAGACAGTGAGACAGTGCGCTGAAGTGAAGTGAAAAAGAGACAGTTTTAGACATCAGAAATCTCGTTTTTCTCTCTAGTATGTTTCCTATGTGAAATGCAGCAAAACTTTCTGTTAGGTTTTATAAAACAGTAATTCCCTATTTCTGTGATCCTTTCTGTTTTCAGCTTAGAACATCCAGCACAGGCAAATATGTAGTCTATTAGCTAAAACTATCACCATCTTGTTCAGGAAGAAGTCAGAACAGTTTTTCCAGCCACAGATTCAGCTCAAAAACATCATTTAGGTGTGTAAATCAGTCTGTAAGCTCAGGCCGCTGATACTGTTGAGAGAAAATGAAGAGGTCATTACAGGGAATTTGGATGAGATAGCCTTTTGCAGAAAGAAAACCTCCAGCCTTCAACTATATACAATAGCAAAACCAAACTTCAGGTGACATTACCCTTTTCTTTGACAGTCGCAAGCTGCAGACTCACTGGTTCCTGTTTAACGTAACAGCGGAGAGATACTGAGGCTAATATTTCCAATGATTTTCCTGTCACCATGAACAGGGTATTTGTGTAGACAAAGATGTCTGTGTGGAGAGTGGAGAAGAAGAAACAAACTCATGAGATGGTTACAATACTTGGATCTAGGTACCAAAGGTATGTTGCTTTGTTAGAACTGGCTTCATACAACAGTTTCAAGGGGCTTCTTCCAGCCAAACTAATTTCACTGGGTGGCATGGATTAATTATGAATTATCTCCTCATCTTCTGTAATTAACCATATCAAACTTCTGTTCTTTTCAATATTCATCCATTATTGCTTTCACTAGGACACTTTGTAATGGACGTACTAAATGGCAGGAAGCTGCTTCGGATTTTAGTACATGGAATAATGTGTTCGTACTTCCACACACAGACAAGAAAATTAACAATCGGAAATGAGACAACTTATAATATGTATTTCTCATGAATCACTGACAAAATATTTTATGACCTCCTGTGAGATAAGAGGCAAGACAAAGGAGATATTAGAAGATTTGTTAAAAAGCAGAATAGTTTTGTCTGAATATAATTATTTTCTGTTTCAGTAGTACCTATGGAGAAAACGTTTCCCTATAAAAGAGATGGTACAATTAATGGTAGACTCTTATCCAATGTGAGATCATTAACAGACTTATTTAAGGCCTCTGAATAGAAATACACTCTTTAGAATGATTCTTCTGTACCAGATCTGAACATTTTTACTTGCATTGCTAGCTTTGAAGTTAGTAGACGAAAGACAATCAATAAATCACGTTAAATATAGTATTTTTAAAATACTTATTCTACCTGGAAGTGACTTTGTTTAGTCCTTTCTTTACTGCTTGTCATAATGCCTTCCACTGTCACTAGTCCACTGTCCATATCTGTACAATTGACATTGTACAGTTGATGTCCATGTGACTAACCTCTCTTCCTCCCAAAAAATGGTGTTTGCGTTATTCACTAGGAAAATCATTAGTCTGTACTATCCTTAGATCAAGTTTTGGAGATTGTCTGAGAAACTTCAGAATTATTCCAGGTAAGAGTCAACAATTAAACAGAATGGGCAATTGCCGGGCACTGGTCAGGCAAAAATGTCCTAGCCTTCTTCATTTACTAGTAGAAATGTAGTAAACCCAATAGTAATGTCCAAAGCAATCTGTCATAATGCCCAGTAATTTGTAGTAATGACCAAAGCTACACTGGGTATCAGCTTGCAAAATCATCAATAATGGGTCCTTACAGGTCTTGTAATAGCCTGCAAGGTAATAATTTATTTACCTTACCCCTACCTTCCAGAAAAATCTAGCCTTATAAATTTCCAAGTTATGTTATGAGCTAACCATGACAATCTTCTGCAAACAACAGTTTCAAATTACAAACAGAGAGTTCACAGCATAGTTTGGCAAGGTCTTCCTTCACAACCTGCTCTGGTCATATCTCAATGGTCAACGAATTCTCTTTGTTGAATGAATCTACCTTTTCTAAAAAGCTTTTCTTCTGTTACTCATAGCAACACTCTCTCTTTTATGCCGACTTGACAGAACAGAGAAATAAAACCCCCTGTAAAGGAGGACTGAAAGAAGGGATGCTTGACAAAATCCATTCCCTAAGGTAATGGCTGGGCTGCTGGGGGGTAGGAAGGAGTTACATGAAAGTAAGTAGTCATCATATATAACTCCACAAAATATCCTGTAGTCTGCAAAAATTCATCAAGTTTAATCTTTCACATAACATGTCTGATGCAACTGTCGTTGCTCTCTGTCATTATTTATTTTCCCACTTGTCCTTATACTCAATATGACACCACCAAAACAGATCTTCACCTATTCTGTTTAGCAGTCTTTGCTCAACCATATCTTGAACTGCCCTGTGACAGCTCCCTTAAGTAACCGTCACAACACTTGCTGAAACTCAACACAAACATTAACAAAGCAGTACTGACATCTGACACGCCATCAATGCCTGGCTAACGTAGTAACGTGGTTTCTGCCAGAAGGAAAGCCATCTGTGGCTCACCCCCTCTGCCAAGTTGTAAGCTGCATGGATGACATTGACTGCTTTCAAAGTGGGGAAAAGACAGGGTTTTCCCCTGACAGGTCTGGCACTGGCTGCTTCCTGGCTCCATCTTGGAGCATGAATTATGACGATTCAGGAAGGAAACCTGGGCATACAGTGTCACAAAAGACAGCACAATGTGATACAGTCAGGCCCCTTGATGAGGATCTCAAGGACAGCCATAGTGTGTTTCTGCTCCTCAGTCACCAGCTGCTGCAGAAACCACACATACTCAGATGTGGAATTCTAGCCCAGCTTGTGAAAACAAACCTTCCCCTGTTTTCTACTGAAGAACATTTAATGAGGCCGCATGCAATCTTAGTAACACATTTTTTTCTGATCTGTTCTGACCTTCACTCTGTTGTTCAACAGCTGCTGACATGGCCTCAGCCAGCTGCTATTTTAAGTAGAGAGTCCCATAATTACCTGCTACCCTGTAACTATTCAGTAAGAGAAAACCAAAAGAAGTGTGTGTGTAGGTAGTTTTATTACAGGCTAGGTGGCTCAAAGAGAGAGAGATGGGCACAAAGAAAAAGTTCTGATTATGGGTGGTGACTTTCCCTGCAGCTGATTTCAGTGTAATGTCAGCGATTTCAAATGTCTTATCCTGGGTGATACATCTCTCCCTAACTGATGACTCTACAGTTGTCACCAAGGCATAATATCAGCTCAGACGCTCCACCAAACAACTAATGACAGAAGTTTCACTCCATTTTGTTATCACTTCTATGACTATGGCAAGTGCAAAATGTAGTATGTCTCCACAGCTTTTACACAGTAAAACAAAACAGGACAACCACAGCCAAACCAGAAACACTTCTAAGCACAGAATCTCTTAAGAGGTAAAAAATATAAAAAAATGCTACTAAATGCAAATTTGAACATATGACCTGAAATTTGCCTCCTCTTGCTGCCCTTTGATAGTGTTTAGGATATTGCAATGATCCACAGAGCAAGGACAGTTTAGCAGCGTTATTACCTCATTTTGTACAAACTCAATGCTAATGTTCATTTTCAGTTTTGCTGTTTTCTTTTTCAGTTGAATCCATGATAGAGGGTGGATACTTCCTTATAACCACTTATGAACATAGTGAAGGATGGGATCATTGAGATGTCTGCCCTGTGCATTTTTGTTTTGAGACAAAACAAAGCACAAGGCAAAAAAGAGCTAAAACTTAACAAGCAACAGGAAAAAGGTAATTAAAATATGATCATGTTTTCAAGAGTGACTTTTTATGGAGAGACAGAGTACGATATAGGCATCTATAGGGAATATTAGTGAATTCAGTCTTGCTTGACTCACCATCCAGAACAGCAAACTTTTATTAACACCAGTCTTCAGATTTTTCAACCATATACTTTGCTCCTACTATTAAAATGAACAAAACTTTAGGGAGGAAAGCTGACTAAATCCATTACTATAGCTCTCAAAGGAAGGACCCAAAGATGCACTGCCTTAGTGCAGCTAGTACCTTACACACTGCAGCTCTTCAGATGTGTCTATTCCACAACCAAAACTAAAGGTGCAACTGAAGGTCATGTGCCTAGGCTAATTTTGAAGTGACCTGCACAGTGCAAAGCTCAGGTCAGATGGGACACTTCCTTATCCACACAGCTCCTCAGAGGTAGATTGAGCAGCTGATGTATGTTTGTAACTACACCATCCTCAGTACTTGAGTTGTCTTGTTTAAGGCTAGCTCAGTTAAACCTATGCAGTCTGTATTTAAAGAACAGGACAGATGTCGTCTTGGAGAATAACACTTAAGTTTTAAACAGGGTAAAGGAAAAGCAAAAATATCATCGATGCAGATATACACAGAAAAAAAGTGGAAGGCATAGTCAATCCTGTAGCTGTGTCAGAGCCTTTCTGGCAGACAAACATGACTAAAACTCTGCTTACTGAGTGAGTTCTCAGCCTTGCATACATAAATTCTGTGGGCAGGACCAGTATGAATCTTCTTTCTTTGATATTAAGAGATCAAAGTGTTCACACAGACACATTCTTTGTCATATTGATATTATGGGACAGCTATCTTGTGCATGAAGTTTTGTGCATAATGAGGCTTAATAACTTAAAGAGCTAGCCTCATATTTCTCTTATTTAATTTTCCTGATTGTAGAAAGCTACAGCTATTGGAATGGGCAGTAGTTTTGGATATCTCAGAACTCTGATCCTTTCATCACGTCATTACAATGGCATTGGATGAAACATGGGTCACAGGGGAAAAATATTGATAAGATTCACTCTGCCTGATTTCTTACTTGCTGTATTATTGAGTCATCATCCTTTAAGCTTCTCACTATTTATGATGTGCACAAAACACATAATTAATTGTCGAGATCAACACAACTATCACTGTGGCCTCTGATAGTCTTTCATTTATCTAAATGTGGTTTTCTTTCTCTGGATTTATGATGTTGCTTTAGAAAATTAATTTGGTCAAATTTCCCAAAGGTTCAAGGGGGCAAACTACTCTTTCATTTCCACCAAAGTTATTGTTATTGGATTTGAAATTTTCTAAAAAAGAATTAATTTGCATACATTAGAAGCTAGCAAGTTCTAAAATCAAGAAGCTGGAAAAATATGTTGATAAATATTCCAGTATATTTCTACATTTCTCTGCATTTCAAGTAAGGTCCAGATACTTACTGCCTAAATTTTGATGTAATTATCCTTCCCTTTTCTGCAGTGAAGATGTAGAAAAACATTGTGATTCAGAAAGGCTAGATGCTATTGCTTTATTAGAAGCAATATCCACCTACACAATGGAAGGAAGACTGTCTTACACTTCAGGCTCTGTTGTCAGAAAGAATTGTTTTTCATACACAGCACATGTAGACAATGCATAACGTACAGCTAAGATATATGTATGTATGTATATATATATATATCTGTATCTGTTGAAAATATATAATGAATAATACTTTGAGACCATAATGATGTTATCAGTTAAGCAAATTGGCCTGACCTTATCAAAAATTCTTTCTATTTAGCTTCAAAAAGCTGACAATGGGAATCAGGGTCTGACTATGACTGCTGTAAGGATGAAAATGCTGTGAACAGATATAATTCTTAATATGTTTGCTGAAACTGGGGAAAATGCCCTTGCAGAAGGAACTATGACTTCATACAAGACAGGGAGTTACAGCTTCAGGACTCTGACATATAGATATATAATTTTTATACTTTTGGAGAGAAGACAGATACATTTTGTTTCAGAGATCATTTCGAAAGAATGGCAGACAATGTTGAGAGGAGTGTGGCACTGTGAATAATAGTAAACATGTATAGTCAGATATTAAATCATGGCCTCAGTAATATCTCAACTACTTTTTGTATTCCCTTTAATTCAATAAGTTAATAATTGCAGGTGTTTTTCTGATACTTTTGTGTACTTTTTCAATTGAATAATTCAGTGATATGGACAAATGCACACAAAAGTTTTAATTTAACGTTTCCTTAACTTCTGTTGTTCTCACCAATCCTCTATGGCCTGTAAAATACTCACATGAACATCTGTAAGTAATACTTAAATACATGGAAGAATCTATAATCCATTGGCTACAACTACCAAATAAAATAAAAATTAATCTCAATAATTTAGTTTTGATTATTTTTCTGCCAAAGACTGAAATATAAACAATTCTAACACTCTACAAAAGAACTCAGGTGTGAAAGATCTTTCTCAGTGTAGTAACATAAAAAGCAGAAAAATAGTATGCATGCATCGTGGTACAGTGCTATGATTAAATCTAGCTAGTCAAAACAGTAGAGAAGTCAAAATCTGTTCCTATCTAACACTATTGTATAAGTGATGTGTTGTATCTATAAAGGATTTGTTTCTAGCTAGTCAAAACAGTAGAGAAGTCAAAATCTGTTCCTATCTAACACTATTGTATAAGCGATGTGTCGTATCTATAAAGGATTTGTTTGCATTTTTTATGCCCTCTGTTCTTCACATGGTCTTCAAAAACTGCACGACTAGGTGCAGTTACAATCAAGGAGACTCCAGAAAATGCAAGGAATAAGTAAAGGCAAATGTGTGCAGATGATGGAGCATGATGTGCACTGATGTGCTCTGCCTGTAAGCTTGCGGTAGGATTACTGCTAAATCTACATAATTATCTTTGCAAAGTCCTACAGCCTTGACATAGCCATAGCAAATTAGCAATAGTCAAAATTAACCTTACATTAAACAAAACCAAGTTCTGCCATTTTAAATGTCAATAGAGTCTGCTGTTAAAAAATTAATAAATTATTTGCAAAAGTAGCAAAAAACATTAACTAAAATAGAATCTACATTTTAGGTAAACTTTTCCTGGAATAACGACAGTTAGAAGTAAGTCCTGCTCCTGATGAAGCTAATGACAAAATCAAGTTAATTAAATGGAAACATTGGAATATGTTCCTCAGTTTTCTGAGAGCTACTTATACCACCTACTTATTAATTCATATCCTTAGGACTTATTCTCAGGCTACAGCTTGTGAGCAGTTTCAAACAAATGGCATTTTATGGCAAAATCTCAACCTAGTAGAGGATATGAGTTTTCTCATTCCCTCCAAAATCTAAGCCAAAGATTCTCTTGAACTCCTCACAAAAAGTTAGAAGAAAATGTAATACATCATGTTTATAAGGGATTGTAGCCTAATTAATCTTTGTTCAAGTCTCTCTGTAAAAGGATAAAACAAATTATGTGTACTTTGAACACAATATTCAGATTTGTTCACAGTTTTATTTTATGTCAAGAAAGGATGGCATCCAGAAATCAAATTTCAAAGATGGCCTCTTGATGTTTTCAATGTGCTGGCACTGCCAGGAAAAAACCCAAAACAGTAGAAGGACAACTATATAGAGACCCATTGTCCTTAGAAGGGGTGGTTTTTCTGCATTATAATAATAACAATAATGAATTTAAAATGGTTACAATCCATTTATCATAACCACTGTCAGAGGACTGGAGAAACGAGTTAGGACTCAACCACTGTCCATATAAAACATTGCTCTGAAACATAGGGCACTTTGTTCCCATAATGATAGTGCTTGCCAGATAATATTGATGAAGCTTTAAAATTACTGTGCCCTGAAGTAGATTTCATTGTAGCTATGGAGTTTAAGATGAAAAAAGGTCTTACCTTGTTTTTAAAGAATCATGTTCAGAATTGCGTGAAACACCAAATCTTTAGCAAACCATTACTATACCAAAGGTAGACTGTGATGTCTAGTCAGACTAGCCATTAGTACTTACTTAAACTTTAGCTCCTGTGCTCGTTCAAGAATGCACTCTTTACACTTAAGTAAGCTTATTTCCACCCTCATTCCCTGGTCTCTACACCACCTGAATTTAACAGCTGAAGCTGCAAACAGAGGCTCCCCATTTATCTATTTACAGCAGATTCAGTCATTTTGCTAATGCAACATAAAAACATAGTAAAATGTATGGAAGCAATCAAACTCACAGGAATACCAATGAAAACCTGGCAGTGCCAAGAATTTGTGGCATGTACTTTAAGGTATTAAGGCATTCTCATATCTCATAAAGGAGCAAATATAAAGCTGAATTACACAAATGAAAAAAATCCATCACTCAAAATCATCACGTTTTGGGTCAGACTCTAGAGAGAAAAAACTTTTTCTTCTTGACATTCAAATTGTGGCAGAGAATGCTAGACCTGAACTTCAACTACATTTAATATCCTAAAGAAATTAATTTTTTAATCATGTTTTCAATACAGAAGTAATTGCCAGAGAATAATTGCTCATCTTCTTCTTGGTGCACATGCAAATAATGAGGGCTGGCTCTCATGTCCAGCTGCTATGGAAATGGCAACATTTTCAAAGTTTTAAGCCTCATTTGCATTATTCAGAAGTTTCTCAATTTATTCCTATATATACATTTGAATGGACCAGAGCTATTTATTGAAATGATCAAATAAATGCTTGCTTTAAAATGCAGTCTTGCTCTTGATTTATTGCACTCATTAAATGTTGTCTGCCTTACAGGGACAGCAGCAAATTCAACACATGTGAGTATTATTTCTCTTGTGTGAGTGTGTGCATATGTTCGTATGTGTCAAATCTGACCACTGACAGTTTATGTAAAGGTGAATAAATTAATTCATACTGATATATGATCTTATTAATGCTTTTGATGTTGCTACCTGCCTAGATAGAAGTGCACATACTATTAATTGATGAAATTCTGCCTAAAGTATAGAAAAAAAAACCTCACAAGACTGCTCAAAATTCTTCACATAAAATGGAAGACTGAAAATTTCTTGGTGTTGTTTCACCTTGACTAGACTATATCCTATTGACTACACATACATGCTTTGAGAGTTGGGCAGAGAGGAACCTTATGAGGTTCAACAGTGACAAATGTCCTGTATCTAGGGAACCCCATGCACCAGTAAGGGCCGGAGATTGACCTGCTGGAGAGCTGCTCTGCAGAGAGAGACCTGGGAGTCCTGGTGGACTAAACGAAACAAACTAAACAAACTAAACATGAGCCAGCAATGTGCCCTCATGGCCAAGAAGGCCAAGGGTATCTTCTGGGATGCGTCAAGAAGAGTGTGGCCAGCAGGTCAAGGGAGGGTCTGCTCCCTCTGTCCTGGTGAGGCCTCATCTGGAGTCCTGTGTCCAGTTCTGAGCTCCCCAGCTCAAGAGGGACAGGTAACTTCTAGAGGCAGTCCACTGCAGGGCCATCAAGATGATCAGGGGACTGGGGCATCTTCCTTATGAGGAGAGGCTGTGGGAGCTGTTCAGCATGGAGAAAACTGAAAAGGGATCTTATCAACACTTATGAATATCTAAAGGAACGTGTCAAGACAATGGGGTGAATCTTTTTTCTGTAGTGCCCGGTGTCAGGACAAGGGGTAATGGGCACTAGCTGGAACACAGGAAGTTCTACTTAAACATGAGAAGAAAATTCTTTCTGTGAGGGTGAGGCTGCCCAGGGAGGTTGAGGAGTCTCCTTCTCTGGAGGTTTTCAAAACTCTCCTGAACATGTTCTTGTGCATCCTGTTCTTGGGTAATCCGATTTAGTAGGGGGATTGAACTAGGTGATCTCTAGACTTCCCTTCCAACCCTTACCATTCTGTGATTCTATCATAAGCAGTTTACTCCATCTTTTTACAGTAACCTATACTCAATGTTCTTCACTACCGTGGCTGACAATTGACTGTATCTGAGACTTATGATTAAAGGAGAATTCATTATGGTACAGTAGGTTAATCCCTAACTACATTCCTATTCCTTTCCTTTGCATGATAAATTGACTTTCCTTTTCACTGAAGCCACCTGAGTTTTGCTGTTGCTAACATACATGCTGCCTGTGTTTTATACGGCCCTATGCTCAGCATGACAACAGAAACTCCTTGGATTAGTTTTATTATTTTTTTGTGGCAACAGACCATGTTCTTTAAAGAATGATCCTGAAGGAAGTCAGAGCCACAGAACTTGAGAGAGTCCACAAGTTGGTTGCACATATCAGTGAAGTGCAAGGGAAATGGGAAAGCTTAGCACTAGCAAAAATGCTAAGCAAAGATCTTTGATATTGAAGAGCTCAAGCTTCAAGCTCAGAAAGGCTGCACTCAGTCCAAATAGCATGTTTTCTAAACTAAATACCCCATATGCATTAAATAATCCCAAACAGCAATATATATTATGGTAAAAAAAGACCAAGTGAAAAGGAAAATAATATCTGAAGGCAGATTTTTATCTTTGAGATGATTCTTGTCTTTACAGGAAAGACAACTCCCTTAAGCTTAACATACAAATGTTCTATGCAGACTAAGAACAAATAAGATTCAATGCTTCATTGGAGTTTATTATATACAGCAGCTATGTGCCTCTTGCTTCTGAAGAAATCACATCCTTAATCACATCAATGCTCATTTTGATTACTTCATATAGTAACTCTAAAAAGGTTTACAGAAAAACTTTGCTCTTTGATAATGAAATAAAGCCCAAATAGGGACACTGGGGATTTAAAAGGGTAAAAGCTTGTCTTTAATTGATTGCATACTGATGATAAAGTGAAAATTGGAAGACTTGTTTGAACCAGATGTTTGTTCTAGAGCTGTTCAACCACCAAAAAAGAATATGTCCTGAATATTTACAAAATGAGAATTGATGAAAGAGTATTAAAGTCCCACTGAACTTTTAACCTCCTCTGCTAAATAAGAATCCCAAAGCTTGCAAAGGGGTCTGCCACTGAAGCCATAGATTCATGTTTTGATCATAGGCATATATGGGTGAAGAGCAGTGTGTAATCTGGAAAATTTGGAAGCTATCAGGGAATTCCTGGCTTTCATAAGGCAAAAGTTGAGAACACATCACAAACTTCCAAAGTAGTATGAACTGTACGCTCCTTTTAAGTCACTAAACCCAGCTATCAGGTGTACAGGGAAACACTGTGGTCCAGTTTCAGGCAAGCAAGGGTTTAAAGGAGTGAAATGGGACCGTTACTGCTTTCAGTTTATGGTTAATGCAAAAGGAGATTTGGGAGATGTGGAAGACAGTCTTTGAAGCAGAAAACAAAAGCAAACTGGAACATCATTTTTAAGAAATCCTCTGATAGTTCTCATACAAAAGCCAATTGCAAGTAACCATTCAGTTCTGAATTTTGAAACAGTCACATGAAAAACTCAGGTTGGAAGTACATACTAGTAACAAAAGTAAACAGAAAAGAAAAACTATCTAAAGGATAGAACTCTGGAGGCTATGCATTCTTGATTCTCCTCTTTAATATTGTTACGGGATGCTATTATACATAACATATCAGTAACTGAAATATCAAGGGCATAAAAATCTCATTTTTAAAACTGTGATAACCTAATTTACCTCAAATCTATGCTACTGCTCAGAAAAGGTAAAAAAAAAATCCTTTTTCTAAGGAAATTTCCCAATGGTATTTTTGAAAATAAGACCCACAAAATTATGATCTTGATAGTATGATCCCTTGAAACTCATTTAACAAGATGAGAGGAATCCCAAGGATGGCCATGAGGAGCTCAGACCATCACTTTCACACGGTTCTTCTCAGCAGCTCTGCTGGAAGGATAGCACCACCACTAGTATTGGGTGCTTGGTCCTGCATCCTACTTTTTTCAGAGAAATTAAGACCTTTCAAAAAGTCAGAGATTGGATTTCCTTAGAGAGCCCCAAACAAATAATTTAATAAATGTTTCATCACCACTTCTCTGTCGTATTGCACAGTCTATTTACCTGCTGTTTTAATTATAAATAGCATAAGACAAACTGTCTCTTAGGCTTCAGTAATAGTTGATGTTAAGCTGAGAGAGAAACAAACATATTTGAGGAGGCAAAAATTCTGAAAGTGAAACTTTCTCCTAAAGATTGGCCTGGAATGAGTGACTTGTGCAGTTTCTGAAATAAAGCCAGCTTCTGGAAATACTATATGCCCACTCTCCCATACAAGGACAGTTTTCTCAACAACTGCAGTTGTGAGGGAACTGCTGAAATGCTTCACTTGACACGGAAGGACCTTGAGAGTAGGGCCTGTGAGAACCGCATGAAATTCAACAAGGCCAAGGTCCTGCACATAAAGTGAGACAATCCCAAGCACACATACAGGCTGGCCAGAGAATGGATTGAGAGCAGCCCTGTAGAGAAGGACTTCGGGGTGCTGGTTGACAAGAAGCTTAACATCAGCAATGTGCACTTGCAGCCCGTATACTCAACCATATACTCGGCTGCATCAAAAGAAATGTGATCAGCAGATCAAAGGAGGTAATTCCTCCCATCTACTCCAGCCTTGAGATCCCACATGGATTACTGCATTCATCTCTGGGATCCCTAAAATAAGAAGGAAATGGACCTATTGGAATGAGGGCAAGGGAGGATCACAAAGATGAACGGAGGACTGGAGCACCTCTCCTATGAAGACAGTCTGAGAGAGTTGGGGTTGTTCAGCCTGGAGAGCAGAAGGCTCTAGGGAGACCTTATAGTGGCCTTCAGTACCTAAAAGGGCCCATAAGAAAGATACAGGAAAAAGGGTAATGGCTTTAAACTGAAAGAGAGTTGATTTAGGTTAGAGGGAAGGAAGAAATTCTTCACTGTGAGGTTGGTAAGGCACTGGAAAACAGATGTGACATACACAGAGCACTCAAGGCACACTTTAGTGACAGCTGAGTTTCATTTATAACTTTCAGAGTTCTCAACTAGAAATATAGGGGTTATCTTGTGAGCAAGAAAGTAACATTTTCTTCCAACTTTCTTTATGATGAAGCATGCCAAAAGGGCCCTTATCGAGATTCCATTTAAGGTGAAGATAGAGCAGCTTTACTATTAGGGGGTGGCAACTGGCCACCTTGATTTCTCACATGATTAGAAAATACAGTTTTTAAGTTAACTTTGTCCTTTTTATACTTATTTTGTGTCCAGTAGCCAGCAGTTCACATAGAAATTTTCTAGACTTCTCAATTTTTTGCAATTTGTCTGAAAAGAGTCAGATTTCAGGTGTGTTTATGCAGAGACCCACACTGACTTGCTGTTCCTGGAGGGGAACATTGCAGAATCTGATGAAAGAATAAGTTATCAAAGAGCTGTAAGTATTCTCTTAGGATGGCTGTAACAGTTCTGTTAAAAAAGTTAAACCTGGAGAAAAATAAACAAGATTTGTTTTGAGGGCTCTACAACAGAGGTAACCCTAAAAGTAGCTACTGCACACCTTTGTCAGTAAAAGAAAGAAATTCAGAGGAATTTCGATACTAGCATAAAAACTGTAGAAGAAAGGATTCAAATTACCTTAAAAATATCCTAAACGTCTTCTTGTATCTTGCCTGAAAATCTCACATCTAAAGACTTTTTCCTTCATAAAATTTTGATATTTATACACACAAGTGGAAAGTATGAGTAAAACGGGCTATTGGGTCAAGACAGGGACACAATCGCACTTTGTTTTCTTTTTCCTTCTATAAAGAAATACTTCCAGTCCTGTAGTTTACTTGCTGAGTGTATCAAAGCTCTGATGTGTAAAAAGCAGTATAATTGAACTTGAGGGCTTGTATAATCCTTTTTCTAAAGATGTAAGATATAGCTATGAACATGCTGCTTGTAATACCTGCTGTGATCTGCAGTCTAGCTGCAGCTTGTCAACAGGATGAACATAAGACAGAGTTGTGTATCTATTTGCGTGTGACAGCTGTGAAAAGGAGATTATAAAACCCCACTTAGCCACCAGCCTTATGGAATAGAAGCTTTAAATGATACAGGAAAGATAAGACTGAAAAGAGATTATTGTCACAAGGAAATAGTCTTCACCAGCATCATACCTTTAATAATTTCTTATAAGCATGTGTATTACCTCAAAACTTTTCAAAGACTTGACATTTTTGTGGTTCTGGGTCCACTGTCCAGATTAAGCCTAATCCGTTTCCATTACACACTTAAAGTGGGATTTGTGGCTTTGGCTACATGACTCCTATTGAAGTTAATGAGAGTCAGTAGGCCAAATCCTCACATGCTATTTTGACAATTTTCTCCCTTTGTGTATAAGTACTCTAAATAAATAAACCTAAAACTAATAAAGAGTTAAATAAATAAAATCCACTTTTAAATTAGACTAACAAATCAATCTTCCAACAATAGCTGTCAAGATTTACAAGACTGCTGAAACAAAATCATTTAAAAAACCCTAACCCAATTTTATGACTAAAGAACAGTAATAGAATAATAAAGAAATACCTCTGTCCTACAAACTCATTCCTGTTGGTTTGAATTTATGAAAGTAGGAGCTTTCTAGGAATTTTTAAAATGTTTTGTGAAGACACAGCCACACTTTTTTAACTTTCTTCTTTCTTTTCTAAGTATATTTTAATTCTGACCAAAAAAAAAAAAAAAATTAATACAATTTTTACAGGAACAGGATCAAATCTGAAAACCTCCATTCCCTCCAGAAAGCATAGCTGAAAATGGCTTGATTATTAGGCAAAGAAAAAAAAATCAGACCTCTTATTTAAAAAAAAAAGTCAAGCACACATTATAAATAATAAATATCAAAGAAAAAAGACATGATGGCAATGGTGGTCTTCTAGAGTTCATTTTGTTGAAAAACTTTGTTATCTGCTTATCATATGTATTGATTTGACTTCATCGTTGGCCAAAATTCAGGGACTGTTGAATCTTCTATATAACATGTCACTGAAATTTCAGTAGGTTTCCTTCCTGATTGTGCAAACAAATCAGGTTGCTGCAGGAGCTACTCCAGTTTAGTGACTGGAATAGTATTCACAAAGTGAGTGAGGAAGGGAGAGAGTGGAGCAACATGCTACATATCCTAAAAAAATCTAATCATCCAGTAACTCAGTTGTCTCCCACTTTGACATGACATTTAGGATCCTCAACAGAAAAAGGATTTGCTCTGTGGCAGAAATAGTTAGGAAAAATATTAACTATCATATATCCTATACAATCATCTATGTATCTATGACTCTATGACCCTTGAAACCATGCCTCTCAGTGGCACATCAGAAATCAAACAGTAGCATTATGGTAAACGAATGGCAAAAGTCCACTAGGAGATGGTCAGTACAGCATTTGTAAATTACAGAATATCTTGCAACATTTTACAACAAGTTTTAAATGAATTAACTGTGGAAATCAGGACTCTTTCATGAAGGTGTCTCTGATCCAGAGTTGTATATCATCAGAAGTACATGCTTGTATTTGAAGACAATGGCAGATACAATGGCTACCTAAGGTAAATTGAACACGACAGCTCTCTAGTGTTCTGATATTTATCTCTGAGTGAGGAGTCAAGGAACAGCTCACTGGAGTATGTGAAAATTACTGTCTTGGTTAATAGATTCAGTTTTGTTCACATTATGATAGTTTATTATAATTTTATGTATGTTATGTATTTTCCATTCTTCTTCTCAACATGACGCCCAGGCCATTATGAATGATTTGTGTTGATCCAGTATGAATGCATACTGTATGTGATCACCTCATTGCCTCTGGGAATAAAGGTGTAAAGTGCTGGTTAACATTCTTTCAAACATTTTTCATTGCTTCTTTACTGTGCATAATCTTTACTGACCCCCACACTAATTTCATTTTGGAATCTGCCTGAGGGGAATAGCTAGAGGTGTGAAATAGCTGGAGAAGGATAATATGACACCTTATTATAAAGTAGCAGTTTGAAAGTTGTCAGCTTGGTCCTTGATTTAAAAAAGTACTGCACCATAAAATAGCTGTATTTTGAACAGATAGGCCTAGTCATAAAGTCTGAAACCAAGAAACAATCTCAGACAGATTTAACACATATGATTCTTCTCCAGATCTATGCATATTATTATTGTTGTTCCATTGCCATTTTCATTCTATTACTGTAGTAGAAACAAACTAGATCTTTATCTCATAGAATCAATCCCAAAACATTCACAAGTTATGAATGAGATGAGAAAAAAAAAATGAGAGCACTACAGACAGACAAGTACAAAGAAACACAAAGAGAGTATTGATCAATCTGACCAAGCAGCTGGTGGCTGACGTACCCACAGTCTGGGCATGTACTCAATTCTCTCTGGACAACTAATAATCTCTTGTTAATCAATTGGAGCACAAAGCCACATTAAAGGACAATTTTCTTTGGTGGCCAAAGACTTATGAATTGTCATGGTTTAGCAAGGAGTTGCTTTTGCTTGGTAACAGAGTGAGGGGGCTGCAATGTAAGTAAAGAGTAAAGAGCTCTTGGACTTTCTCCCAGCTCTGATGTTTGGACCCACATCCAGCCTGACTGGGTCAATCTGGCACCTCTGCCATCACTATTTAAAGATGGGAATTTGAAGGGCATGTGAGAAGGTGAAAGAGTGGTGCAAGACAGAGGTGACCATGTGGACCCCACAGTCAGAGAAGGAGGAAGGAAGGAGGAGTGTCAGACCAGTGACCCCTCTGCAACCCATGGCAAGAACACAGGATGTCCCCCTGCAACCCATGGAGGGCAATGGCAGGACTGAGAGCCACCAGCAGCTCCAGGTGAGTGCACCCGGACGGGCAGGAGACTGTGTGAGGAGATGGCCTTGGTGCAGGCCGTGTTGGAGAGCCTGTGGGTCCCAGAGACACCCAGTAGGCGGAGAGGAGCTGCAGCCCTTGGTGTGAATGCATGTCAAAGTGGCCCATGCAGGGTATGTGAGGTACCCCATGCTGGAGCAGGGAGGATGGACAAGGAGCCCGCATGCCCTGAGGAGAGACAAATTGCAGGAAACCCCCATTCGCTGCCCCACTGAGCCTTTCATGGGGGGAGGAAATAAAGACACTAGAATCAAGGCTCTGAGCCCAGGAAGAGGGGAGGGGTAGGGAGAAAGTGGTCTTGAGGGGCTGTTTGTGCTCATCATCATTGTACCACTCTATATTATGTTATGTTTGTTATGTTTTGGAGTTTTATGGTTATGTTTTGGTTATTGGTGGATTAAATTATTTTCTTCCCCAAGCTGAGCAGCCTTGTCTGTTTTGTCCAGGGCTATAAGTGGTAATTAAGCCCTCCCTGTCCTTAGGGAATTGTTAAGTCTAT
Organism: Urocolius indicus; assembly: GCA_013401255.1. Taxonomy (NCBI): domain Eukaryota; kingdom Metazoa; phylum Chordata; class Aves; order Coliiformes; family Coliidae; genus Urocolius; species Urocolius indicus. The sequence goes on from WBNH01000905.1 coordinate 118,121, forward strand.
GGTACTTGAGTCTAATCATGGTCTTTTGTCCCTGGAGGGGTCTAAACCAAACACCTTAAACTTACACTGTCAATACCTGGAGATCTAGAGATGATCTAAATGAAAGATCTTTGTCACAGACACTTTTTCACAGGAAGGATCTAAATTCCATAAGATACAGGTGAAATTAAGAGATCTTGGAAAATTCTATTTGGGAGATATGATGGTCAACACATGTTGGCAGCTTGATTGGAAACCACAGTTTCATCTGCTTCCTTCTCTCCCTCCCTCTATCTCTTCCAAGTTCTTCCTTGTCCTTTAGTCTGTTTTTTTTTTCTTTTTTCCACATGTTTTCCTTTGTATCACACAAGCATTTTTTAAGCCATTTTGGTGTTGAGCCCTGTGCATGATCCACATGAGTATTACATACAAAAAGTGACACTTCTCTCTGACTTAGCTAGTTCATCAATCTCTTAATTTTCCAGTTCTGACCCTTGACACTTTGTAAGGATCATCTTTCACAACACACTAGCTCAGAATTTTCATGTTTGCCTATTTTTATATTAATTGTTACAAGAATAACAAGATAAGCAAAAGATTGCCAGTGACATGTGCTTTTGGGATGAACTTATACTTCACTCAAAACATCATTCTGAGTTTTTCTTAACATTGTCTCTGAAAAGTTAGAATAGAATTATAATCCTTATCCTGCAAAGGTACACTCAATCCTTATCCTTTACCCTGTTTTTTAGAGCAGGGATATGGTTTGCCAACATCTGTGCTCATTGGTGCTGCATCCTGCTACATAAGATGTAGGAATTTATATTCTATTTTCAGAAAAATAACATTTGAGAAAACCTGAAAGTTAAAGAATAAAATCCTTAGCTAGAAAAGATCCCTGAAGTCTGTGGGAGAAAAAAAAAAAAAAAAACCTCTATGTAACATAAGCACGTATTTGTAATAGTAAAAAAGCCAAACCAGAGAGAGACTGATATGTCTGATTAAGACTTCATAAAAAGCAACACAGACAGTGAGCTGAATAATCAAGTATTCAGAAGGAAAGTGCTTAAGCAAGTTATGTCTATTTGTGGAAACAAGAATGTGTTTTGAGATACAAAGTCAGAAATATCCTGGCATATATAGCACGAAGCAATTAGATGGCAATAGATTTGTTCTTGCCATTATAAATACAATGGATAAGTTGCTTCTAAATACAAGTCATCTCTGTAGCCTCTACTCATTTCTGAGTGATAGATTATATAGAAATCATGTTTTAAGGTAGCCATCACTGTAGTATATGACTTAAATCACAACAAATACTTCTTTACCACTAAGGAAGAAAAAAATGAAGAATTAATGAAAATGAACTAAGCTTCTACAGCTCTGGTGTGCAGCTGGTAGAAAATAGATGCCTATTGACTTCACTAGAGCTGGACCAGAAGATGTGACTCCTTCATGTCCAGAGCTTCAGAGTAAGTTGTCTACAAAATAATTGCCATGATCTAAGCTTGAGGCTCTACTCTAATGCACAAAAGGCCTGAACAGTAGAAAAGCACAGTGTTCCCTCAAAAAAAAAAGAATATTCGAAACCAGTGACAAACACATAATTTTAAAACTCAACCTGTTGAGTGGAAAAAGCCATTCATGTAGAATTTGAAAGACATTTACAGAACTGCAACTAACAGAAACACTGCTTTTTAATCAAAGCCTCTCCTATTTCATAACCAAATTTCTGTGTACAAAGTCTCTGTTCAGATATACCAGTGATAATTTCTAGTAGCAATTAACCATGATAATAAGATAGTGCTCAGGTCTACCTGAAAACCTAGGACTGGGAGACGAACAAGAATCCCAGGCAATGAACCAACAAACACGGTGTATAAAGAGTGCAGGTAGTTTATGATGACTTGTACTGGTTGCAGTATCAACATGGCTCACTTTTGTCATCATTAAGCTGGTGATCAGGAGGTCTGCATCACTTCCCCAGAAGATATTAGAAAAACTTAATACTACCAAGTCACAGATTGGTTAAGGTGGTCTGAGCAAGTGTAAGAGTGCTATCTTCCAAAAAAAAAAAAAGTTCTTCTGTTCTCAAAGAAACAAAATCTCTAGTGTGAAGAGTTTAAAAAAAAAAAGTTAAATAGTCAAATGGGAATTTCCACTTATAGAGCAAAATCTTTTAATTATTGTAGGGGCATGGGAATGATTTATGCTTCTTAATTGGATTACAGAGTCTGCAGATGCTGCTCAAGAACTACCCTTCTACTTCTCTATGCTCTTATGTCTCATAGAGGGCAAGCATGACCATACTCAGTGGAAACTTCAACAATAGAATAGCTTCATAAATAATATGTTAAAAACCTAGTGTGTGGTTTTGTACCTGCCATTAACTTGTGTCAGGGTAAGAAAGGGTCTTCTCTGCATATCTTTTCAGTCAAACTGAGACAGTGAATGTCCTTTTACCCATTGTTCACCTATCTCATTTATATAGGCGCCAAGCACCTCGGTGTCATGATTTTAATTAGCACAGTAGGCTCTGATCCAAGGAGTATGTACTACTGGAATATCAACTAGCTTTTAATGCTGCCATTAATTTGGGATAACTTTTCTCAGAGGCCTGAATGCACCAGTAATCCTTACCTGCCCATCCAACGACTCCATTCGCACACCATCAGAATAGGAGATACAGTTCAGTACAGGCCGTGGTCTCACTCCTTACCCTACTCCTTGTCCATGGTGGGCTGCAAGTAATCTTATCCCAAGCCTTGACCCTCTGCAGTCACTGACAATGGCTCAGCTTTACCTTGGACATGCAAGAAGGACTTGACATGCCACAGGGCAGATGCTGCCTGACCCTGGCTGCTGTCAGCCAAACTACTCCATTCTTCTGCCCTAGATCCCATGCAGGCACAGGCATGATCTGTCTTCTCCCTTTGGTACTTCCTCCTTTGCAGAGTCCTCTGACCCTGCCAGTCCAGGCAAGAATCCAGGCGCAAATGAAGCCCTCAGGCCCATGGGTGGAAGGTATGTGGCTAGGACCCCAGGTGGGGCTGGGGCTGGGCAATTAATCCCTATAGATAGGTGTCCTCAAGGACCCTGATAAATTTTAACACTGATCTTTCTCTTCCTGCTTTCTTCCTCCTGTTACCATGTTGCTAGCATTTTAGTCTGCAAGTAGGGAGTGCATTTCACTTATTAAGATCTCTAAGGAAACAGTATGTGCAAGCCTTTCTTATAATTTAGTACATCCATCATCTTGTTATATTTCAGCTCTTTCTTTGCAAATACAACCTAAACTATATGCGATATTCAGGAAGGTGAAAACAGGAGGTCATGCAAAACAGTCTTCTATGCTGCTTAAAGTATAACCAATTACAAATGTTTTCCAAAAGCAAACCCTCTAGAATCATTAATTGGCTGAAAATCAAGAGTGATCTTATTTTCTGTTGTTTAAAACAATATCTTTGCATTTTATTTCAGCTTGGCCTATTTGGAGGTTGATGCAGAATACTAAACTATGTATGATAGCACATAGTTAACACATGACTTGATATCAAGAAAATAAATAATATTAGAGAGACATTCAAGATCAATATGTGCACAGAAAATGATTTTTTTTATCATGTGCTGTTAGAGAATAAATTATTTTTAAACCATAGAACAAGATACTGTTTAAATATTGCATTGAACTCACCCCCAAAATCCATAATGCCATAATTTTCCTTCCTTGCCAAATGGGCAAGTAGTCTGAAGCAAGACTTTGTTTTTCTTTAGTTTATTCTAATTTTCCATCTGAGTGTATTCATGACTGACTTTTTTAAGCTGCTGAAAATTAATTATTTAATTAATTAATTAATTTAATTATTAATTATTATGCCAGTCTAAACAAGACAGATTTAGGTATTCTTCCACTGCAGACTTGCCTTTTTCTCAAATCCCCTGTCATCTTCCTCTTTGCCAGTAACACTTTTTTACCCACAATTTGCCACAGTGTATGCGAAGTTAGAGCAAATTAATATGTGCAATTAATGATCATTAACAAAATCCATCAATAGAATTTTATTGATAGAATTCTGTCTGTTACCTGCCTTATTTCAATTTATTTCATTGAATTCTCAGTTAGGTAGAAATCTTCTAGGACTTTAATTTTTATGACTTATACTAGTCCTCATTTATTTGCAAAACACTGAAAAAAAATTCTGGTACTAATGTAATTTCTACTGGGAATACCTAATACTTCTATGACTTGAACTTGGTTAATGTCATTACTTTGACAGCTGGAGGCAAGCATGTTGTAGCACTACAAACAGCTATTCCATGACAAGTCAAATTTTAGGGACCAGCAAAGTTAGTCTTAAGAAGATTGAGGAACCATAATTCAGTTCCACGCACAGACATTCAGGGATAAATCCTCAGATCATAGATTCTGGCAGAACTCATTAAAATCCCTGATTGAACAAGTAATTCGTGGGGTTTTTTTTTTTGTCTTTTCACCAAATAAAACTTTTCTGCCATCTTGTGACTTTTTAAATTACACAAAAAAACTTTAGGGATACTAATCTTCTGCAAGTAGGGATTATTGTAATATGAAAATATTAAAGAGTACATAAGAGGAAAATAATGCCAAAAGGTCCAGTCAAGTATTACATTTTGTCAGCAGGGAAAGATTTAACTAGTTATGATAGCAGTATGGCACAGGTACAAGCTCTCTGTGACAATTCTTTTAGCTTATATCGCTTATTAAAGTAAAACCAATCAGATACATATTTTTAAAAAACTTTTAATCCAACATCCTACTTCAAGTTAGGAAAAAAAAATCCTTTATAGGCCCACTTTTGCAATTTTGAAATCCACTCATGGAAAACTAACAGAAAGGTGCAAGTAAGGCATTGAGATAATGTTTCTTTCCTTCTGATATCCCTCTGTAATAGTTATTCTTTCTACTTGTCACCTACATAGTTCTAAATTCTGACATTTCACATGCCTAGATGTTGTTATGCTCTCATGAATTATGAGACAGGTTCTGTTCAAGTAGTTATGTTTCCTTTCTGAGGATATTAATAGAATAGACTTTTTTTTTCAACTATAGCTACCTTTATCAGCAATCTTGCTAATGATATCTAAGAAATAAAAAAATCAATAGCATTGAGATACTAGAAGAACTGACATTGCAGTTAAGACCAAGACAGAAAACACCTAACTGGGAAGATTTATCCTGAAGATGAAGTGACAGCACAGCTGAGGAACACAATATAATGAAAGTAGCAATGTATTACAAAGGGAAATACATTGTGCTGCTTTTGTCACGTATAATGTCTTAGGTGATTTCTATGCTGAAATACTTGTGTCTTATCTACACATAAAATGTGAGTGGCTTACTGTATTTCTCCTCAAAGTGTTTGTATATTTTACTCCTCTAAGTGTTTGTATATTTTATTCAGAAAAAAAAAAAGTTATCAAACAGAAGTCTACTGCAGAAAAAGGAAAGAAAAAATAATGTAATCAAACATAAGTCTACTGTTTATATTATTCACTCATAAAAAAAGAAAACAATTTTTAGACATCTTAGGGGCAGAAAAGTTCACTTGATCATCGAATTTAATTTCTCATTTACAAAGAACATGAGATTAAAACATAATGTATCTCTGACTAATGCATTTTCTAGAAAGGCACCCACCTCTGCAAACATTCAGTGACATTGCTTTTCAGTATAAAGACATTTACTTCTTCCAGAAGACTCCTTTACAATTTTTCTCTGTACATTCTCAGCTGTCCAAAAGACTTATAAAAATGTGCACAAATTTGGTTTGTGCTTCCAAATAGCATTTTGCCATTATTCACCCAAAGGTTTTTCATGCTGTTTCTCCATCAGGGCTGTACAGATGTCTCCATGTGGACCATACTTGAGTGATAGGAGATCCTACCACATCCCCATTACAGTGCTTACCAAATCTCCTACGTTATCCTGTCTTTGCTCAAACCATAGCTGATGCTAGAGCTGTCATCTTGGCCACTTTGACATCTAGCCATGCTCCTTCCCAGTCAGGGACAGATGTTTTTGGTAAAATTGGGTGCAAAAATCTCATTTTCTCTGTCTTTGCTTTGCTCTCAGCTACGAGGTTGGCTATAGCTGATGAATAACGAAGAGTTGCTCCACATATCCAGAACCTTCTGTACACCACACCATGCATGAAGCACCTTCAGCATCCTCCTGAAGCCAAATATCATGTTCTAATGTTCATCTTACCAATGGTTATCAGGAGGAGTCAACATGGATTCACCAAGAGGAAATCCTTCTTTGACCATCTAGCCTGTCTGGCTAGATGGGGGCAGAGCAGCAGATATCATCTACCTTGAGTTCAGCAAGGCTTTTGACACTGTGTCCTGTAACATCCTCATAGCAAAGCTGAGGTACTGTGGATTGGATGTCTGGAAGCTGAGGTGGATCAAGAACTGGCTCAATGACAGAGACCAGAGGGTGATGATCAATGGCGCGGAATTGAGTTGGAGGGCTGTGGCCAGTGGAGTTCCACAGGGATCAGTTCTGGGGCCAATCTTGTTCAACATCTTCATCAATGGCCTGGATGAGGGTACAGAAAAGTACAGAAAAGTTGGCTGAAGACACCAAACTGGGAGGACTGGCTGATTCCCCAGAAGGCTGTGCTGCCATTCAGCGGGATCTTGACCAGCTTGAGAGTTGGGCAGAGAGGAACCTCATGAGGTTAAACAAGAACAAGTGCAGAGTCCTGCATCTGGGAGGAACAACCTCATGCACCAGTACAGACTGGGGATTGACCTGCTGGAGAGCAGCTCTGCAGAGAGAGACCTGGGAGTCTTGGTTGATAATAAACTAAACATGAGCCAGCAATGTGCCCTCGTGGCCAAGAAGGCCAATGGCATTCTGGAATGCATCAAGAAGTGAGTGGCCAACAGATTGAGTGAGGTTCTGCTCCCTCTCTACTCTGTCCTGGTGAGGCCTCATTTAAAGTCCTGTGTCCAGTTCTGGGCTCCCTGGCTTAAAAGGGACAGGGAACTTCTGGAGAGAGTCCAGCACAGGGCCAGCAAGATGATGAAGGGACTGGGGCATCTTTCTTATGAGGAAAGGCTGCGAGAACTGGGGCTGTTTAGTTTGGAGAAGAGAAGACTGAGGGGCGATCTTGTTAATATTTACAAATATCTAAATGATGGATGTCAGGAGGTTGGGACATCCCTTTTTGCTATTGTGTCTAGTGACAAGAAAAAGGAGAATGAAAGAAGCTGGAACACAATAAGTTCTATTTGTACACAAGGCAACACTATTTTACCATAAGAGTGAGGGAGCCCTGGCACAGGCTACTCAGTGACAGTGTGGAGTCTCCTTGCTTGGAGGTCTTCAAAATCTACCTGGACACATTGCTGTGTGACCTCATCGCAGTGAACCTGCTTTAGCAGGGGAGTTGGTATAGATGATCTCTAAAGGTCCCTTTCAACCCCTACCATTCTATGATTCTATGAGAAATCCGAAGAAAAGTTATGTCCTCAGTCCTCTGCATAAACTCCAACATATTAGTCCTTTTCTTTTGTATTTATGTTTTTATTCACCATTATATTAAATTAGTTCTCACTGAGCTGCTGCTTTCCGGAATATTGCATATTTCCTTTGCACTGCAGCCCATACACTATTTTTTCTGAATGTGTACATCTATGCAACTGGCTATATTAAAAGAGTATTTTATGTGACCAAAATCATCTTAACAAGTGCTCTATACACTTGTAGAAGTCTATTAGACTTCTGCCTTAACTCTCTCATTTTGATAAAGATTCTTTATTATCAGGATGAGACAATTAGTCACTTCATTAGAAATTTTTTAAATTCTCAATGGCAAATCTAAGGAAAGTAACTGTAGGAAGTTATTTTTCTCAGCTAGGCTTATAATCTAACCAGCAAACAAAATTATGTTTATCTCACAAGAATAATTTTCACAAAGCCATGTGAAATGTCATTGGGTAAAAATATTCTAATAGGTAATATTGCGATTCACTGGCAATCAAATGTAGACTGCAGGCAGAGGAATACTACAGTTTGGTCTCCCTTACATGAATACTCTGACAACAAATTAGAGTGTATCTGGAGAACAACTAGCTGTATAGCCAGGATTCATATAATCTATGTATGAACATGACTGCATGGATATAAAGTGAGCTACTGGGTTGTTTAGAGAAGACTAGAGAAAGAACTATCAACATATTCAATAGTGACTGCCTATGTGCACAAATGTACATTAGAATGGATCAATGCAAAAGCGACTGCTACTGCACATGGTATGCACATCAGAAGTCAGAACAGGAATACACTAAAAACTGACAGAAGTGCATAATGTTTGGAATTAATTAAACTTGGGACTCAATATGTATCCCCTGACATATTAGAAGCTTTCTTGCAGATATTCAAAGCATAATAATTTGTGTGAGGATTCTTGTAGAGATTTTATAGAGGGTCTTTGACACAATGGCTTGGTGAAGTAGACCGCAAAGAGAATTAGTATAATCTTTTTTCATTTGAATAAAATCCTATCCTCAGTGGAGAGCTGTATTTTTCTATGATTTTTGACAAATAAGTATATTTATCAGACTATTACATGGTATTAAAAATCACTCTGAAACAATTTCAAAGAAGACAGTACACTGAAAACATATTAATTAAAGCTTTTGAAAAAAATATCCAGGGTCATTTATTCTCCTTTGAGTCACTGAATTTTTATGTAATTTTCTTCAGTGGAGTTAGACAGTCAACATATTGTACAGGAAAGCCTAGTGCTGCCTGTGTAGTTTGCTGGTGTGGAACATAATCTTTTCTGTGCAATCTATAAATTAAAACTCCTTATATTCTTCCTAACTTGGATGCTAGATTCTCATATGGTCTATACTAAATGTTTAGAGCTAAACTCCAGTAGATGACCTCACAATTGCTTGAGTTTTGAAAGTAGTGAAGATAGGCATAGCAAAGAACAGCAAATTGGTTTTGGTTAGAATTGCACATTTCTTGTCATTCAGAAAAGGAACAAACAATACAATTTTGAAAAATAGCTCCTGTCTCTATCTGGCCTTTATGGACAAACCTGGAGGGGATGCGGAGGAGAAAGCTGGAAAACATGGGGTAATTAAAAAGATAAGAAATCACAAGCCTGGGAAGTCTTGTGCTCTTTGGCAGCAACCCAAGAATCCCACTGCCAAGGATCTGGGGTGGATAAAGTGAATGGTAATCTGCTCTGAAAGCAAATTCCTCAGCTCCATTTGAATAATATGGTGATTGTTATAAAATTCTATGTTATCTCATGGAGTGTTTAAATTTCAAGCCAAAAATACTTATTTACATACATATATTCACTATCTAGATATATTTGAAAATTGAAGCACTTTTCCTGTGCATATTTTAAACAACTGGGTAGAAAACATTAATGTAAAACCAAATAAGTGCTCTAATTTTGCAGTTAGTTTAAAGTGTTAAGATTACATAGTAAAAATACTCACAGCTAAGTCCTTCACAGTTACAATTCTGTCTTTTACCATTAAGGGCTTTCACAGTTGTTTTAGTGAGGAAAATATGAAAACATGTTTTAAAAATGTTCCTTTTAATACATTTGTAAGCTATCTTTACTGAAGGAAAACTTTAAGCAACTCTGAAAGCTAATAATGGTTGTCATGTCTTAAGGGCAATTATCACATTTACTAATACTCTGTAACTGCTTTTCACACTTTGTTATAGCTGTGTTGGTTCTTCCATTGCATCCTGGATATCATTTTCATGAGCAACTTGTTGGCTTCCTCTGAAATCGAGAAATACCTTCAATATACATATATGTAATGAGATAACTGCAATCATTTATTGTTAATATGAATCTAATTTAAATTTTGCAGCAAAGTTAACAATATTACATTAAAATTATCAAAATGTACTTGTATTCTAGTGTATTGAAAATAAGTTGGTCTCCCTTCATTTCTTTTGTGTCTCAAAAGTCTTGCATCTCAGTATTTAATGTGGAACATTATTTATGTGATTTATAGAATTTAATAACCTTTTAAATCTTGTCAACAAATGAGAATAAAGATTTGTCACAGATAGGAAAATATATTCCTTTATTATTACTAGGTTACACTAGTATGGGGTTCAATTTTTAGATTATACAAATATGCATACTTAAGTATGTAAAATTTTAGTCTTGATTCAGGGCTGATTTAAATGCTAATAGGGTAATTACAGTGTAATGTGTGTCTGATCTAAACCTGTTGAAATGAAGTACAGTACTGATTTCAACAGTTCTTCTGAGAATGAGATAAACAAAGCACAAATTGAGAAAGTGCTGGGGAAGAGGGTTAGGAGGAGGAAAAATCTAATTTAGCAGATTTTCAGTGCCAGCAAGTGTTCAACTCTATACTGTAATGGTAGACAAGTTTTAAACTTTTTTTGGTATACAGTACAACATATTCTATTCATATGGGTATTGAATTCACTTTACATGGCATTACATATCAGAGAGAGAGTCTGAATTAATACTCAACCTGTCCTGTAGTAGTGGAAAATGGACAGCAAAGATAGTCAGTAACCTATCTGTCAGACTCTTTTGTCACACCACAAGTTTGTGAGTACACTTTTCCACCTTGTACCAACAAAGGGAATTTATACTGCTTTGCAAGGACAATTGAGCTTTACTTCCATTTGGAAGAAATAGTGCAGCAACTGTGAAAGAAGATACTTCTTTTAGGTTAATTATGAGTCATATACTTCTGCAAGATTAAAAAAATAATTTTGGATTTACCAGCTATACTTCAATTGAGAATTAGAATGGAAGAAAAATCTCAAGGCATGAAAGTGGTGGGGTAGAGATGAAAAGGCCTATGATGTAAAGCAGGTGTAAGCGCTGAAGTGATCAGTATTGACTCATTTCTTTGTCCTGCTCCAGAACTACATTAGAAACAGAGAATTACTGTATTCTTGTGCCTAAAAAAATGAAAATGAGAGGAGGTAATAAAACTACCATATATTCTTAGATCACTAGAAATGTATAACACATTTTACTTTAAGCTTACCAACTAAAGCTAAGTTTGAAATTAAAGGACAAGAAACATGAGAAACAACTTTAGATATCCAATAGTGAGAATACGTAATTATTAGTCAGTTATTATAAGGAGAAAATAAGTCACTGGTTTACAAAGCCAGCAGGGCAAACAGCTTCCTGTCTGATTTCACAGTGTTAATTAGAAGAAATCAGGCTGTCAGTGGCTGTGTAAAGGCATCAAAACGGTGACAAAGGTAACAGGCAAGAATAGATTACAGAAGAGACAGGTTAGGTTTGTAGTCTCATGGCCTGCTGAGACCAAAAGAAGGAACTTTTCTCTCCCAGCACCCCCTGCAAGCCATCTCCTTCCACTACTCTCAGCTATGAAGTTCTCCCTCCCAAGGTAATTTCTTCAGGCACTTTGGTGCGGACACAAAGAGCTACAGGAAGCAGGGTGTGCACAACTAAGAATCCTAAATCTACAGAAGATATCTAGGAAGTAACTAGTAATCTAGTAAGCCTTAATCAGCCATCCTGACAAAACACTGAAACGGTCACAGCTAGTGAGGCAGGTATCAGTTTGGAAAGGAAAGACTGACGCGTAAACCTCACTGGGAAAAATCCATATAACTGCTAAGTTGCCATCTCCTGCCATATCCATGGTCGTCAATCACACCGATACCTGGATTTTTTTTCCTATAAGATCTTACACCTTCCCAGGTTGATATTTTTCTTCTTGAATCCCTGAATCCCTCAACAATTGTTCCTCTGTTCAGCTGAAGCCTCAGGAGAGAAGGGGAAGATTACAGAGAAAGTGACAGACAGCTGTTTCTGGCATTTGTTGGACCTTTTTGAGTTTTGATTTAACTCACTGACAAGGTAAAAGAGATGCAGGGCTTGCTTACATGCTTTCATCTTTCCACTCCTCCTCGAGTTTGCGTTCTAGTAAATAAGTCTCTATTTCCTGCAGAAATAATAGAATATGTCACACAAGTGATTCATAAGCACCTTAAAGAAAATAAGATTAGCAACAGCTAACATGGATTTGTCTAGAATAACCAGCGTCAAATACTTTTTATTTACTTCCTTGAAAGAGTTCATAGAGAATTATTAGATCTCTTATATATTTTCTCTTTAGTAAGATTTTCCTTATGCAACATTCTCACAGTACAAATGCATGTCAGATAAAATCTACAGCAGGAGTGAAAACGTAATTAGAAATTGTCCTTCAAAATGAAAGAATGTGTTATGTAGTCATTTTCACCTAATATTAGTCGGTATTTTTCTTAATGGCTCAGCTGAGAGTATGTATATTAAAGTCACACAGCAACTAGTCAGTACAGACCACAAATGTGTTACATTCAGTAAATGAGGGAATGATCCTGAAAAACTGGAAAAATGCTCTGCCAAATACCAAAACAGAAAACATAAGATATGTCAAAATGAGTAATCACTGACTAGGTAGTAGTTTTACAGGAAAGATTTGCAGGTTCATAAGCTGAACATGAGTCAACAGTGTTAGTCATTATGAAAAAGTTTACCAGGAGATATAAACAGTCTGCAAAATATGTACATATGCACAGTACTTTCTGCTCAGCATTGATAAGACTGCACTATCTGAACAGAAGGAGAGCAATAGTGAAGAGAAGAGAAAATGTGATTTGACAGAGATGTTTTATTTAGTAAAGACAGGACAGTCCTGAGATACCACTACTTTCAAATGAAACCTGCTGCAAACTTTTCTGTGTCCATGGCAATAGGACAAATAGTAATAAGCTTAAGCCACATTGAAAGAGATTGAGGTGAGACATGATGATAAATTTTCTAATGTTGGGATAATGAGGCCCACTGAAACAGATTGCTTAGGGAGGTAGAAGAATCTCTAGCATTAGAGATTTTTAAAGACTACTTTAGATAGATATCTATCAGGAATTAGACAGATGTTGGGCAAAGAAAATAATTAGATGTCCTCTTGATGTCCTTTCATCCCTGTCGTTTATGATTTTGCTACCAAATAATTTCAAAAGGACCATATTAAAAATTAAGTACAGTTATAATTGTATTAGACTACTGGTGGTCTCAACTCTTCACTCCAAGACCATAATGCATTTTTATTTCTGATTAAACAACCTTTAAGTTTCTGAGATTCAATGGGAGGAAACGCGATTAAAGACTTTGTGTAATATATTTCATCTGTCACTAAGAGGTACTATCAATTATAACTTCATCATAATGCAAATAGGAATGAAAGCACTGAAATTTTTCTTAAACTAAAAAATATTTGGTCAAGACATATCATTGTACCAAGACAACCACGCTACATGTTTATTCAGTGGAACGATTGTTCAGAAAATTGAATATGTTTGTCGTAAAGAAAAGGAGCATAACCAGCAAGGTCATTAAAACCTCTTTTGCTAAAAGGAATCATTAATGTTATTTGTTCATCATTTTATGATTTCAGCCATTAAAGTTCCTGTTGGAAAAAAAATACCAAAAACCTCCACAGTGATAAATGTGTACATGACAATGACTCAGAGGCTGACAACAACACTAAAAATGTGTACTTTAAAATGTGTGGGTTTTTTTTTGTTTCAGGTATGAGAATTCTGCAAGATTGAAATTGATGCTGCAAACTGTTACAATTTGTTAATTTTGGACTAAAATAATCACATTACTTCTAAACAAATGTGTGAGCCATGTGTCACCATTTAAGGTAAAACCTGAGAACTGGATGTGCTGGATAAATCAAAAGGCTTATAGTGCTAAGACCCAATCTTTCTGTCAGAAAAGTGCCACAATGCTAAACTGGGTAGTCATTTGCTACCACTGGTGGAAAGATCAAATTGGGTAGATAATGAAGTAAGGGCACAGAATAACAAAGACTGTAAACGTTGTCATGGAGATGTTTAAGACAGCATAGCAGTTTTGTCAAAACCTAGATTTAGTATACTGGGAAATGCATGTATTTATTCACAGATGCAAGGTATAGAATGTAATCATCTTCCTGCCAGCCAACTGGGAATCCAGCTCTGTAAACTCTGATACATAAATTATAATTTACATATGTCCATGTAAAGCAGCATACTCTGGGCCAGGCTGCTTGCTTCATGAAGTTTATATTTGGCAACTGAGAAAGGGAGAGGCAGTCACAGAAATCTATGAGGGCTTCTTCACCTGCAGCCCAAATGTTTAAAGGGCAGAGGACAATGATGGTGCCGGGCAACCACTCAGAAGTTCAGCAGCACTGAAGCAGAGCTGGATGCAACAATTACAGGATCTGTGTCTTGTACCTACAGTAAAGCTAAGGGAAGCTGCAATTGTTCTAACTGTGCCAGCCCTCCACTTTCTGGGAACTCTTCTACATCTTCTTCTAACTTGTTACTGTCAGAGAAGAAAAGTCATTCTTGAAAACAGATTGCCATTGGGGTAATAGCAGTAAAAGGAGATTTAAAGAAGAAAGAATAAAACTTTCAAAGACAGTAGCCTGTCTATTTCATGTTTTTAAATTCTTTTCTATCTGATGGACCTTGGAAGAAGCTCACTGCTTCTTGCTAACTATGATTCTGCTGCTATAAATGCATGGCACTAAGTCTATGAATATATAAAATAAATTACATGAAAATCCTGTAAGAACGCACACACAAAAGATGACTAATGGGGAGTAGAGAGAAGTTAACATTTTTGAAAGATGTTAGGTGATTGAAATTATCTATAATGTCCTTAATGCTTCTTTTTACTTGCTTTTTTTAAATAATGTATTTTTTCTTTAAAACTACCACATGCTTATTAGATATTTCAGCTACTAAAACAGAATCATGCTATTTCAGTGTTTCACCAGTTATCACTGAAATTTAATTTAGCATTTAGTATCATTAGAGAAAGAACAATCTCTCTATAAACAAGTGTGCTTCTGAATCTGACCATTGATTATGTTTTGCAAAATGTTTCACTTTATTACTGTCTGCAAACCATTTACTGAAGCTCAATGTTTGAAATTCACTGTTTGAACTATTTGACTGGTCACCTAATTCACCTGTCTGTTTTTCTTGTGTGAGTTTCTGTTCTGTAAAAAAAAATTTTTTAGACTGAGGAAAATGAGGGTGAATCACAGGGCCTTTCATTTTCTCAGTGAGTAAGCGGTTTTGGGAAGGATTGTTACAGATGAAGCAGAGCCAAGTTTATTTTTGATACAAGACTGTCTTCATAACTTTGAGTATGTGTGTTCTTCCCAGAATTAAATATTATGGTTAACATGTCTGCAAGTATCGGATCAATAAAGTGTCTCTTTGCCATTTCCCAAAGCACCATAGCTAAAATCAAACCTACAAGTTCAACACAAAATGAGAAAGTCAGGTCTTCTCTTAGTCTGTTACTTGAATTCCAAGGGTTGGGGAATTACTTTAAAAACCTCAGCTCAAGTAGCTGTCTTACATAAAGACACATTCATCTTTATGTTGACATGTTAAATCCAACAGTCAGCTCCTATCATTTGCTTTGGGAAGTACCTATGACTCAAAAAAGTAGTGATGCAACCTGCAGAGACTGAAAAGGACTTTGAGAAAATGATTTAAACAGGAGTTCAGGTTTGGTGTCTGGAGATCACATTTTTCTAGGTAGTTTTACAAAGTACTTGATTTTACCAAGTGCTAGTTGCACTTGTTGTGTAAACCTCTATGACACTTTCCACCAAGATACATGTTAGCTTTGGGTAATTAAAAATGTCATGTTCCAAGGCAAACATGTATTTGTCCCTTTAATCTTTCTTTCTGATCATGTCTCTTAAAACCATCCTGCTCTTTTACACATTGTTGTATTTTTTTTTTTTGTAGCAGATTCAGCGTTCATACTCAGTGAGGTGCTTTCTAACTTTAGTTGAAAGTGACTATGAAAGGATACTTTCCTGGACAGGAATAGCTTCCCGCTTTTTTGGGCAAAGAGCCCAAAATCTAAAGGTGTTTTATTAAAAGCTGTAAAATAAATGTTTCAATTAAAGTAATTTATCACTGAACTTCATCAATTTCCTCACATTGCAGTTCTGCCTCATCTGGGTTGGACATGTGATGTTAACAACTTCCAGAAAGCATTTGTGTCAGGGATTTTAATGGTATAACACCTTTGTCACTTGCAAGGTGAGACACACAGGAGTATAGTCTCGTCTGCTTCCCTGCCTTTGTTAGAGAGTTAGACAAGGGAGATGTGAACCACAGCTTTCAAATATCACCTCAATAGCATTTCTAAACAAAAGTATTTGGGATAATTATCCTTTTCGTTCCCCCTTAAAATAGAAAAAAAGAGCAAGCAATCCAAAGCATTTGTTTCTGATTTTTCCAAGTCAGGTCAATTTTGTCATGAAAATGTCAATGTACTATGTAAATACAGTAGAGAAAATAATACTCATTAATGTTATCATTTGAAATTAAAAGGCACTGTTGGTCATGAAGTGTTGAGCACATACTGGATGGATCAGAGAGAAATTTTTGAAATTTTATATCTAGATCAACATGGCTTCTTAGCTATTAACTCATTTCATATTTGCAGTGAAACTTGCAAATTAAACCCTGAACATTCATACCAGAAGTAAATATGGATAAGCGTTCATAGTCAATTAATATCTAATGTGAGTTTTCCCAATTGACATTTTACAGGGGATAAAATGTGAGTTCACATTCTTTCTGTACTTAGTTTTGCAGGGAGATGTACAACACTTAGGCTAAGATTATTCAGAAACAATACAGTTGCACATTTGGTTCAGAAAAAGAAAGAATCTGAGATGTTTATCATCTTACATTTGCCTTGGTTCTAGAAGCTAAATCCTGTACTTTGGAGATGTTTCTTTAAAAAATAGGTCCACCAAAAGAAATGAAGGGGTAAATTGAGACAGTCAATAAGGACAAGTTTTCTGACAACGGATATAAAAGTTTTCTTGATAAGATTTTCAGACTTAGATTAGATGGGAATATGAGAAGTGAATTATAGCTCTTGGATACAATGGAAAGGAAGCTAGATCAAGCAAGTTATACCTATATTGCTTCAGTCGTTAACTACACACGACAGATCTAGATTTACACCTATCTTGAATATTGTGTCACGCATACATGTCTCTTTCTCCGAAACAGAAATCTCAGATAGTGGCTTTTGCTGTTAATTATTTATTGTTTTGTAACAAATAGCAGCCTCGTTGCACTATGCACTATGCACTCAACAAACACAGAAGGAAAGTCTATTCAGCACAAGGAGAATAAAACTGAATCAGCTTCATATCACTGTGAGAAACATAGTGAGGACTATCTGCATGAAAAGATGTCAAATATGAAGTCTTACTCACAGATTCACAATAACATATCAAAAACAGGAAGAAAGGATGCATATCATAGAATCATAGAATGGTAGGGGTTGGAAGGGACCTTTAGAGATCATCTAGTCCAACTCCGCTGCAGAAGTGGGTCCATCTACATCACATCACACAGGAACACGTCCAGGCGGGTCTTGAAGACCTTCAAGGAAGGAGACTCCACACCCTCCCTGGGCAGCCTGTGCTAGGGCTCCATCACCCTCTCAGTAAAATAAGGGGGTTTTATGTTTAAATGGAACTTTTTGTGTTCCAGCTTCATCCCATTACCCCTTGTCCTGTTGCTACAAACAATAGAAAAAAGTGATGTCTCAGCCTCCTGATACCCATCCTTTAGATAATTTTAAATATTAGTGAGATCCCCCCTCAGTCTCCTCTTCTCTAGATTGAACAGCCCCAGTTCCCACAGCCTTTCTTCATGGAATATACAAAAAAAAAAACCAAAACCACCCCATATATCATTGTTATAGGAAAAGATTAATTGTGGACCTATAGATAAATGCTAAGAAAAAAATGAGTAACGTATAAGATAAAAAACTAATATATTGTTAAAACAGTCATTGAATTAAAAACAAAACAAAACAAACAAACTAAATAGAACCTGAAAAATTACACAGGTAAATACACAGGAAACATCAGGTTACCAGAACCCAGATAATACATTTGTTTCCAAAAAGCAATCCTTCTAGGGCTTTGAGACTTTGCCTATGGTATCAGTCATATATGTTATGGCAGGACACTTACGGCACTGACTCAGAAGAGAACAAACCAGGCTGCATCTGATCCAGTGTGTGAGACTACACCAAACAGAATGAATCTCTGTCAAATGGGATTTACAAGCCAAACGAGGTGCCTCCTTGTAACTGTCAAAAAGAAGTGTGCTGTCAATACTTTCTGCTTATCGTCTTTTAAATCCTGTCCTGAAATGTGGCATCTCTGGAAGGTAAAGCTTGCATCATCCTACCACTGGCATAACGAGAAGATTTTCTCTCAGGTTTGTGTTCATCATCCACTGCAGTTCTAAGTGCTCAAAATGGCTACTCATAATTACCATGTAGTCATATCACAAGGATAAACTTCATTTGGTATAAATACTGCTGTTATGGCTCACATACTGACAGATTTCAACAAAGGATAAAAGCATGTAACTGTGGAATGTGTTCCAATTGTCTCTTTAATGTTTATGAAACCAAGTGCCTAATTGTGCCTGCATTAGATAAATCAGAATGCTACCATCAGTAATGTGTGAGAAAGTGTGGTTGTATAGCTTTTCTCCCTGATTTCTTTAGAATAATACACAAACTGCATGATGAATACCTTAGAGCAAAAATACTGGCTCCTCTAATTTCACTTGAATTTGGAATACTGTTTTAAATCCTACTACAAAAAAGGAATGCTGGAAATAACAAGTAAAACCCTTAAAAAAAAAGCTAATGTGAAATTTTACCTAAGTAAAGCCTAGATTATATTCAAGGGTCAACTTTCTCTTTCTCAATGGGACTGAACTGATCTTGTGACTTAAGGCTCTTAAATCAGGATGTAGGAGAGCTGTGTCATTATCCATAGTTCTGATATTCTGCACTATATTTTCCAAATTTCAATTTTCTTGTGGTTCTGTTTTTCCTTTACATTCTCTTAGGTTTTTAAAAGTTTCCACTGTATAGATATTTCTGCTCTTGTAGCAGGATTTCCCTGCTTTTGTCTCCTGTAGGTAGATACAAAAAAATCCTTAGAGAGCATGAACCTGCTTAGAGGTAGGAGAGATGACATACTCCAAAAGAGAATGCCCCTTTGTAACAGCCACCCAATCTGCAGCAGCATCAGAACAGAGCCATGAAACGAACATGCATGTGAAATTTTCTTATTTTTCCAAAGCAAAATCAATCTGTATATTTGTCTGATGTGACCAAGACAAGCATTTTGTACAAGTATTTCAATAGTTGCTCTTAATTCTTTTCCATTTTTCACTAAACTGACAGAGACTGTAAATCTGGGAAAATGTGAAAAATCAAGAATCGGATTTGAATGCTCCCACTAGAATAAGTGGGAATACAGAAACATTCCTGGGAAAAAATGAAAGGAAGAAAAAGAAAGATATCCTATAGATATGTATATGATATATGGGTTCTTCACAGCCCTGAGAAATGTGAAATTTTGCTTGCTTGCTTAGGAAAACGTAAACTTACTTTAATTTGTGTCTGACTGCAAGATAATAGCCTCCAAAACAACTACCATGAATTTTTTAAACTGCAAGCTAACTATTGCTGAACTTTGAAACCAGTAAGTATGTTTTAATGTGCTAACAAATTCAGATTCTTAATCTAGAATAGAAAAAGAAAAACAAACATGACATAACATCCTGCACATTTTAATATCAAGTGCAACAACGCATATTAGAAAAACTAACCCGATCTGATTATTCAGTGGATTTTCTTTTACCTAAAGTGTATTAATCAAGACCAGTGTCATTTAAAAAACTGTATCTGTAGCCTTAAATGCAAGCTGTGGTCTCGCAGCACAAATTAATTGGATGAGTTATTTAATGTAGTTAATAGGAAGTCAGGCTTAATAATCAGCATGATTCTGCCTGCCCTTAAAATCTATAAAATGGCAAATAAATATTTTAACAGGAGATCTACTACAGATAACATGCCCAGGAGACAAATCTGGCCTTTGATTTTATGTGTCCATCAATACCTTAAAGAGATAAGTCTTTAATATATGGTTGTGGTCAAAATAAAGCAAATCTCAGACATACAGAATGAAAAGGTCAAATGACAATGCAAATTGCAACAGAGGAAACAGTTTTGTAACTGGTTTCCTCCTACCCAAAGGAATAGTTAGATTCTATGTGCTAAATATGACCTTGCCTTACAAGCTATGATGAACTGTAGTGGTTTAGCCCTAATTGAACAACAACCAAACCACTGAGTTACTCACTCCTCCCCAACTCAGCAGGATAGGGAAGAGAATCAAGAGAGCTCTAGAACTTTCTGAGTTGAAATAAGGACAATTTAACAGAACAGCATAAAGAACAAGCATTTACAATGTTGGCCAAAGTTCACAGAAAAACGAGCAATGCCCAGTGTAACTGCTCAGCCCTGCACTCAGTCACAGTTCCCACACACCTGGCAGCTGCCCTGATAGCCTGAGCATGATGTCATATGGGCTGGACTAGCCTGGCCACGACCCCTGGCAGCATCTGGGAAGAGTTAATTCTATCCTGGCCAAACCCAGGACACAGACCACAAACTCCATTTCACTGAGCTGCACACCCCAGCAATTTAAACTCATTAAAGACACAGAATGGTACATGTTCTGTAAGGAAGTCGAATTTTATTTCCAATATACCATGCAACAATTAGAGAATAAACTCTTAAGATTGAGCAAAATTAATCATCACTGCAGCACACAACCTAGGAAGTGTAATGGATTTGCAATATATCTTCCAAGTGTAAAGATACTGGAATAATATTACCTATGTACTCTTTGCCTCACAAACAGGTGACCTCCCAAACTTCATCTCTCTTGCTAATTCAGCACTTTGTCCTTCTGACGCTAAACATCATAGGACTAGGAGATATCTTCTCCTACCTAGAGATAATAGTAGTAGGATTTTGATTTACAGGAAAAAGTGAAAATAAGCAAATATAGTTTTTTAATTTTTTTTCTTTTTTTTTTTTTTTAATGGGAGGCAGGGAGTTGCTAAAATAGGGGCCACAAGATGCCCACAAATTGATCCATGCCCATTCTCTAATACAAAGCTGTTAAGAATATTAAACTCTTCAAACCTTAAATAAGCCCTGATAGAAGGGTTAGACCAGTAACGTATTGAGTACAAGAGGGAGAAAAGATTTCTACATGTTATTCTTTCTGAATTCAGTAACTCTCTACTGCATAGGCAAGCAGTAGACAGAATCTGCTCAACTGCAAGATTGTCAATGACAGAGAACATGAAGCTTGTAGGAAATTTTAGCTTTCTTTTCAGCCAACTCACATAAGTTTAGGCCAAGAGATATCCAGCATTTCAGCATGTGTAGAATGAAGAATTTTAAGGGAAAAAACAAACAAACAAAAAACCCACTCTTGTTTTCCTTATTGAATGAAGTTTGGGTTTGGGTAATTGAGAAAAAAAAACACACCAAAAAAACCCTCCAAAACAATCCTTTTTTCGTCATGGTAATAAGGCTTCAGGAAACCTTCAGGAAGGTTTCAGCAGAGGGCAGTAAGCAAACTACTCATGATATAACAGATTAATGACTAATTACCCTTCTCATGGCTTTAGCCAGTAAAAGCGTACAATAAAATAAGTGCTAACTTTTCTGTGTTCCAAGTGCCAGAACATGACAACCATGGTATCCTCTCAAAAACACAAGCCGCATCTTCCTCTCTGTCAGCAATAATATTTAATGTAGGCTAATGTCACACTTGGTGGACTGTTGCCTGCCTGGAGAGTAGTAAAACTGTAATTTGTGCTGATACATTTCACATATATACACATCTTTTAGTAATCACATAACGTATTGCATGTTTAAAAAAGTGTGAGATAAATGTGATTATTAGAGTATCGTTGCAGGTGACAACATTTTGTAAATCTTTTATCAGACTGCATGCATGGATAAATTACTGAAGAGTTTCTGGAAAATCTTTAAAGAGGAAAAGGAAGGAAAAAATACTTTTTAAGAACAAATTCAAAGAGTAAAAGATGGGAGAGGGGAGTCAGTGATACAGTTGATTTTGAAAATTCATTTTTTGATTTGGAACATCAGCTGCAAGACAAATCCTCAACACCTATAAACATGTGATCAGATGAAAGATAATGTTTCCGAACTGAATGTTAAGGTGATAATGTACTTACTAAGCACAAAGTCCTTGTTTAAACAATAGAATGTTTTGCAGCTTTTCAGCCTTCTAATGCTGTCTTCCTCTTTTCACATTCCCACATCTTTAAATTCAGAACGTAGTTGAATCTCCATGGGAACCTTCACCAACACTCTGACTATGGAGATCAGACACCCTGTTCTACTGTTGAAGCAGCTGGACTCAGTTTAGCCAAAGGAGCTGAACACATTGAATAAACTCAGATATATAATGACTCATGACCTCTCTTTCCTTCTAAAACATAGTTTCTATCTATTGACTGTTGCCAAATTTATTAAAAACAAAGGAGATCATACTCATGACCTCAAATTCAGGAAATGTTTGTCTATAATTATCTCCCTAGAAGCCAGAAAAACACCTAAGCACACTTGTAAAGTCTAGCTTGGAGGCAGTTACAGTATAATATTCTATGCAGGTCTATAACTCTCAGTAGTTCTTTCCCTGTGCTTTGCTCTTCGGCAGTGGGAGAAGCGAACAGGAACTTATCTGCCTCCACTTTTGAAGAGACTGGTCAGTGCTGTATATTTTACACCTATTTCTGACTACATAAGCAAAAGGCCACAGTCAAATACAGTGACCTATTTCTTTCTATCATCACACCTAAAATAAATAGCTAACAATATACACAATTCAGATAATTTTCCATAATTCATGAAAGAGAAAGAAGCAGTTTGTTTTCAAATGTGACTTTAAGCATGAGGTGCTGATTGTTGGAAAGAAGGGTTTTTTACATGAATTTGATATGGAATCAGGAACAACAAATAACCAGTGAACAGAAAGAGATTATTTTTCAGCATGGCTTGACCAAAGTTTTGCAAGACTGGTCTTCCTTTCATCATATTAAGTTTGAATCCAGTAAGATATACCAGTCACTTCACAGAATAGAATGGTAACCAATATATGCTGCATAGAACAGCATAATATAGCACAGCATAGCATAGACTGAAAGTAGTGGCATGTTAACTTTTATCTAGGGATTTTCAAAAAATAAATGTCTTTCATTGTGAAAGGAAAGAACAAATAGTTCATTTGTGTGTCTTGACAGAACTATCACCAATAATATGCCTGTATCTCCATAGACTACAGTACCAAGTTCTTGCTCACTGTCTTAGGAACTATTACAATAAACATGAAGGTATTATTACATGTAACTGAAGGAAGGTTTCATTTATTGTATAATAAAACACTGGCAAACTTTCATGCTATGTGATGTAAAAATATTACACAATCACCTTTTCTCTGGATAACATATGTTAAGCTACGTATGTGACCTGAATAGTACTGTATCTGCAAAACTTCAAATACACCTTATGCCTCGGAAAAGTTGTAAAATACACAGTATGTTCTTTGAATAATCATAAAGATTATACTCTGTTCTTTCTGATGGAGTAATAAAGAAGCATTCTTACTTTATAGGGTCTTTGTGAATTTCAAGAAGTGGTATCTTTGAGTAAATGGAAAGAGTTGCCTTTCTATTTCCCTACATAGAGGAGGCCAACCTGAGGCTTAGGAGCAGTGTGTCACCACAGCACCTATGGCTGCTACTACAGTAGCTGCTACTGAACCTACTGCTTTTATGCCCCAGTCCAGCTCCATATTAGAGCTAAGATATCCCTGAGTAGCATGACAAGTTTGCTGAGAACTCTCTTTTCTCTAGATCTGCCATCTATGTGCAATATATAGCTCATGGCCATATGAAGAATGTTATGAAGAATATTATGTGGCCAGTAAGATCGGGTACATTTTCCCACCTTGCCTTATTACTTATTGACACCAAGACTGTCATGGATTTGTGTGGAATCATTTTTGGCAATGAGGAAGGGACTGTAAGAATGACTGCTGTAAGAAGTTACTCAAAACTTTTCTCACCTCTGAGTCAGACTCACTTCTGGGGCTGAGACAATTGGACATCTCCAGAATCTATATTTAAGAAGAAGCAGCCAGAAGAGGCTGCTTTTTTTTTTTTTTTTTGGGGGGAGGGAAGTGGTAGAAAGAGTGGGATGAGAGTGAAGTACAGACTGCAAGGTCAGTGAGGGAAGAGAAGAGGTGGTGTGCTGGAGCACCGACTCCCATGGAGAGATGGCAACTGCTGTTACAAAAACATTTAAGTGATTTTATTGAATAAATAGCTTTAAATAAATTAATGCGTAAGTTAGCATAACTAAGCAAAACTAGGCCTCCTTTATGAAGCTGCTTCCAAAGGAAATATCATGAAGGCAGCATGGAGATGAGAGTGATAACAAGGTGGACTATTCAGAACTAAGCACCTGCAAGCCATAAAACATCCAAGAACAATATTGGGAGTAACTGCCTGTAACAAAGATGAAAGGATGTGTTATGTTGACCCTTAAGCAGCTCATTGTCCTGAAATCCTGTACCACTGTGCTCCAGAACACCAGATAATCAGTAGCTTAGATTAGTTAGTTGGCCAAGTGATTTTGAGATATATATGAATACGTATAGCTTGTGTAATAAGGGACCAATCTATAAGAGGGATGTAATGTGTAAAATTAACAGGTCATCAACCAAGGCAAAGGGCAACTTTAGTGAACAATTATAAGCAGGTTTTATATGCATGATAGGGAAGAACAAAAGAATATTAAATATAATTATCTGTTAATTTTGATGCCTCATCAGACCTTCTTTGGGAATGATCCTATGTCTCTGGTGTTCCTCGTTAAATAAAGGACGTATCTGCTTATCTAACTTTGTCTAGATAAGTTTTCTTCCTCAGCATGTTTGCAACACTGTACCTCTGTGTCATGGTTTAGCAAGGAGTTGCTTTTGCTTAGTAACAGGGGGAGCGGGTTGCAGTGAAGACCCGGTAAAAGTTTTTTAGACTCTCCCCCGACTCCTGGGTTCAGACCCACCCCC
>WBNH01000905.1:143613-155631 GCA_013401255.1 Urocolius indicus
CCGAGTAGCCTGGTCTGTTTTGTCCTGCACCTTAAGCGGCAATTAAGCCCTCCCTGCCCTTTAGCAATCCTTAAGTCTTCGGTACTTGAGGCTAATCGTGGTCTTTTGTTCCCTGATGGGCCGAAACCAGGACACTCTGCAACCTGTGGAGAGGAGTGTTGAAGCTGAGATTTGTTGGCAGTTCATGGAAGACCACACATCAGTGGTGGTGATTGTGCCTTGAGAATGGCATGAATTTGTGGGAAGGCAATGTTGCAGCAGAAGGTACACAGAATGCTGCTGGCCACAGAGGAGTCTCATGCTGAAGGAGTTTGTGAGAAGAAGCTGCAGACATTCTCATGCCAGAGAGGTTCATTTGAGACTTTGTCCTCTGGGTATCATGTTGGAGGAGAGGAAGAATGTGGGAGGTCTTCCTCCCCTGAGAAGATAGAAGCGACAGAGACCAATGAAGGACTGACTAGATCTCCCATTCCCTGCCCCACTGTTCTGAGGGAGTGGGAGGCAGAAATAACAGGAGCAGGGAGCTGAGTCTAGGAAGAAGGGAGGGGTAAGGGAAGGAGCCTCTAGAGTGCTGGTTGTATTTTCTCAGCATCTTGCTCTGTTTCACTTTCCATCTGTTCTGTTTCTAGTAGGTAGTACAATAAACTGTTCGTACTTTCCTCTCTAAGTCTAGTAGTTCAGCCTGTTTTGCCCAGAACCACAATTGACAGTGGGTCCTCCCTGCCCTTGTTTTGATCTACAAGGCCTTTTGTTGTCTTTTTTTATTCCTTTCCCTCTCTTCCTATCTCACTGGGGCTTCTGCCATTCTAAGGAAGGCGTAGGGTGAGAAAGAGACTGTATGGTGCTTTGATGCAAAGCTGCAGCATTCCAACCTCAAAAAAGCAAGCATGCAATCAGAAGTAATTAAGACCTCAGAAGGTCATCTTTTTTTCCAGAGGAACCCCATTAGCCTCCCCTGGTAGGTAGCGCAATTAATATAGGCTACAATGAACTGACACAATCAATGGTGAAATCCATTTTCTTGTGCCAGTGTGACAAATAACAGGTTCACAAGGATACACATCTTTCATTGCCTTTCATGCATAATATGGGATTAATCAGGGAATGAATTAACTGGTGATGAGATGACAAAAATATGACACCATTATAATTTCAGGGCAAGATATATATTCTTTATGATTCTTACTCAGTCTTCATTTATGAATGATAGA
This sequence comes from Urocolius indicus, assembly GCA_013401255.1. Classification (NCBI taxonomy): domain Eukaryota; kingdom Metazoa; phylum Chordata; class Aves; order Coliiformes; family Coliidae; genus Urocolius; species Urocolius indicus. The sequence continues at coordinate 144,825 of WBNH01000905.1, forward strand.
TTATTTCTCAGATTCCATTTAAAGTCATTATTAAAAGGTAGTTATTTGTACATTGCTTGCCATTCAAACTCTGATATTTTTTCCCACAAAATACTGGCTGAGACAAGACTGACTTGAATCTAGAGATCAAAATACAGAGTCATTATTTTTTCTTACATTTTGCAGATAAGAATATTCAAGCTGATTAAAGAAGAGTCTTTGAGCAAGCTAGTAAAAATGTCCTCCTCACAAAGACTTTTAAATAAAATCCTTTCTTTATTTTCAGCTCTGAGGGTCCAAACAAGATTGAAAATGATTTACAGTTACATCTCTTGTTCATTTTGCATGTTTTCTCAAATCATCGTTGTCTGTTATCAATATTATTTAGCCTCGGTGTTTCAAAATCAGACAGCTTCTGCATGTGGATCTAAGATGGAAGAGGCTTTTCTGTATATACTGACAGTGTTAATGATGTGCCACAGCATTAGTTTCTCAGTAATGGTGTTTGTGTATAAGTAAAGACACAATCATAATCTCTTTCAAAATCAGCTCTTCCCGTAGTTGTGCAGGTTTGTCCTATATATTTGATGTGACTTTAAGGAGGGAGAGTATTACAATTTCCACAAAGTTGCTATGCCCTGTCTTCAGTTGGGTAAGTGATTTGAATTTTATCAGAGTTTGATGAAACACTGGATAATAAGACTTTCATGTAAGTTTTCTTCTGACACAGGTTATGCTTAGTTCAGCTAGTCTGAATTAAGTTTACAATGTCTGTATACAACTGTATATATTCTGATATGCTTAGACATATATGTGCATATTCTGACATGCTTAAGAAGGCATAATACAGGCTTATTCTGAAACAGCCTGAAAAAAGCAAGGATAAGAGGAAAGAAAAAACCCCAGTGATTATCTGATCTAAAGCTGGCAGCATCCAGTTCATTTCATGGCTGAAGAAAGTATCATAAGTTTTACAAGTTTGTTAAGCTTTCTGCTAAACAGAGCATGATTAAAAAGCAGAAATAAAATATGGGACAATAGGAATGTATGTCCTCAACATAAATACAATGCAATTGGATCTCACACATCTTGGGAGGCACAGCCATACATATCAGCAAATGCTCAGTTTCAAAGCTGCATATCTCAGAATGGAAGTTAACTGAATTGCTTCTTTTGACCTCACTATAGGGCTAATTCAAACGCCCCAATTCTTAAATTTTATTTTATGGCAGTACATTATTTATCTTCTCAAGACTGTTAGTATTGGCTTATCCAAAAATATTTCCAGTGCAATTAAAATGTTAATCTGAAACATGTAGCACATCCCTGAGTAAGAGTTGATGTTTAAACCATAGGTTCTTGAGATGTCGGTACACTGAAACCACTGCAAGACACATTTTTTTCCCCATCACAGATTTGCTGCTAATATTATATGCAAAGGAAGATAAGATTAAGTCAGAGAGGAAGTGAGAGGCTGCAGATGTTACTAATAGCACAATCCTGTTGCTCACTTCTCTAAATTTCCTATACTTTTCAGATTTTGAGTAGATAGGGCAATCCTATTATGAACTGAGATTAGCAGTTAGTTTTACCACTTGAAAGCCTGTACCACCTTCTACCAAACTTTTCTTCTTGTGTTGCACAAAAAAAAAAACCAAACCAAAACACACTCCAAACCAAACAAATAAAAAAAAGGCACCACAGCAAATGGCATTTGTAATAGAACACTTAGTTGTCTATGCAAAGAGCACAATGACAAAAAAGTCAGGTAAGATCTTCTTTCTCTGGAGGAAAGAAAGAATCTTTCTTGCCTTGTGGATGAAATTGCACTTGATATATTATTCAATAAATTCATGAAACATTTTTAGGTATTAATGACAACCCAGTGAATTGCTGAAATTCTTCATTAATACAAAGTAAAAGAAATTAAAGATGTCTTATCCTAATGGTCTATACTGTTAAAATTATCTTCCAAGTAAGGTCACGCACTACACTTCTACCATGTCTCAAGTTAAGGAGTGCCACAACAGTGACTGCTGGCAGGAATGGTGACAGTGTGCAACTTCACATGCTGTGCCATGACCAGATCTCTTCAAGCTTGTCCCTTGGACACCGGGGGAGTCTCTCAAGGAGAAAGACAAAGCCTTAAAATCTTTAAAGTAAAGTGATACTTCTTCCCCTGAATAAAAGTTGTTCAGGGAACACATTTTACCTATTGCCCATCCTTAGCTGGTGGTAAAGTCTGAAATTACAGAAGCAGTTAAATTTTCATATGTGTGCATTCAGTTCCTTCAACGTGATATGCTGATCTTCATCTATCTTCTAGTACCCACAAAAGCAGGCATGCTGTTTTTTGATGCAGTGTTAGCTTTCAACTGACATACTAAAGGAACAGCTCATAATCAAGTGTAGAAAAATGTGTAACAGTTTTTAGTCTAATGTACAAGAAAATGTAGAAGAAAATACCTTTCTCCCCTTGATTATTTATTAAAATCACATCCTACATGTAAAATTAATATAGGTAGCACAGGGATCAATGACCAGAAATTGTCAGAAACCTTTTTAGAAAGTGGCATGAATAAAAATGAAAGTTAAAGAATTGAATTTCCCACTTTTTTGCTATCTGATCAAGAATGAAGTCACAGATGGCCTGTTGAGGAATCAATAATGGATGTAAGGTCCACGATCCAAATGCTTTGTGCCAGTAAGATGAATCTTAAAGGTATGATAAATGATGATAATATTAGGAGGGAACGATGTAGAGAAAAGATAAAGTATACTATGGAGCCTCCCTCATTTGTCACAGAAGAAATAAAAAATGTCTGCTTAACCCTCTCCCCATCCCACCTCTCAGTCCCAGTCTGGTTCAGCAGCTTCTACATGCTGAAACTCTTCCTCAAGTAGATGAAATTTCAATATGCTCTTGGGTAACAGCCAAAATCAGTTTTGGTAGCCTGTACTTCCCAGGGTAATTTGGTCAGGCAAACATGTGAAAGTAAAGAAAGGCACTCTGACATGCATACTCTGTTTCCCTGAGTTTTAATATAGCCATAAATGGAAAAGCTTTATATTCCAAGTTATTGAATCTGATTAAAATTATCTTTTTGAAATGTGTTCTCTGCAGTCTGAGCTTCTGTATGAGTTCCAACAGTAGTGCAGAAGCTCATCTAAACTGTATATGGTAGCGAGGGAGACACCTCTAATAAAGTCATCCCCAGCAAAACTCTTCCCATATAGATGGGACACAAATATATTTACTTTGCATTCTTGGCAGTAAAGGAATAGAATCCATCCAATGAGTAGCCAGATACATGCTAAAGAAATGACTGTGTCCCATCCCTAGGTTGGAGATCTTTTTCTGTAAAATTGGTGAGTTCCTGTAATACATACCACTTATTCAAATATTTTCAGAGATCAATGGCAATTTATGTAACAGAAAGTTGTGTAACAGAAATCTGTATTTTGTCTTATAGACAATCTAAAAAAACTCTGTGAAAGCAATCTGAAAGTGCTAATGAGAAAAACACATTTAGAAGTAAGTAGAATTGACAAGGATGAAACATTATCTGAGCATCTTTTCCAAAATGGGGGAAAATGACCATTAAGAAGGCTGTTTTATTCCGATTCATTCTGTTTCCTTTGTGCATTTATAAACTTCTACTTAGAGATGGATTAAAAAATTTTTAATAAATTTCAGCTTTGTTTCTTCATAAATCATGCAATTCCATAGACTAGAACAACAATTTTAACTTTGCAAGTTGCATTTTATTGAAAAATGAAGTCCTTATCTGCAAGCTTGCCTTTTTTCACTTTTAAACAGTATGTAGGATATTAGACAGTTGACTTTTATAACTAGAATGTGTCTGGGAACAGTAACAGTGCTTGTGATAGAGCAGAAAACATAATTTTTTTCTGTGTTCATATCAATTACCCATTAATTATTTTCTTACTTCAATGAAAGCATTCCAAAGTCTTCTGCTCCCAACCGAAAAAAACCCAGTAGCTTCTCAAGTAATGAGGACATAGTCCAGGAATACATGGAAGACTTTCATTCAACTTCCCCTTTACAAGGCTATCACAGGTTTATAGTGGCTCAATATATACCTACATAGTCTACTCAAAAAGAAAAATTGTTATGAAAGTTAGAATGAGGACAACCCTTAGGAGTTCTAACACTAATAGAGATTGAAAAAAATAAGATAAAATAGCACTCTCACACATAGTAATTTCTATTTCTTTGATCATTAATTTATGTGAAACTGAGGTAAGAAATGCCACTAACATTGTTTATGGAAGATTCCTATTAATGATAGCATTTCCTATATTGTTAAGGCACTGTTTGCACTCTAAAATGTTTAATTTTCATTCACAAATTTGAAACTTTTCATTAAATTTAGATTTGATTATCAACTCTGGCAACTCTGAAATAGCATTTTTCAATAAATAAATTATTTACAGATTTGAATTTTGCCTGCCCAGTACTGTGCCCAGTATTGGGCACATTCAGTAGTGATTGTGAACAGGGAAGAGTGTGGGAGCAGATAGGACTGGAAAGTAACAGAAAATATAACCTTTTTATAGGTAACATATTTTCTTATTCATACAATGAAATCTAAGCTGGATTCCCTTCAAGTAAAATTGCCTGAATACCATATTGCTTGTTTTTATCCTCTCTGTCATAGGTAAGCATGGTTGTTTACACCTTATGAATAGCAATAGAACAACAGAAAATATTTCAAAGTCAGTGCAAGCAACTTCTTTTCAACTAAGAACCTGATGTACTGTAAAGCCCCACCCTCTGCTGCCATTCAACATGGGGCAACAATAGATTATTTCTGCTGCTGCTCAGCAAGGATTAAAATATGTAATTTCTGCAGTCTTGCAACTGCTGCTGCTTTTGTAGCCCATTTCTTCTACTATAGAAATCCTGTTCTGCAATGGAAAATTCTCCAATATTAAGAACTGAGAATATATATAGAGAGCACTGAACAGGAACCTTCTGAAAAATCACTTCTCTTTCATTTCTACAAGCCAGCAAACTTTTCAGTGAAAAGGTTTGGGAAGTCTCAGGTTAGTGTAACAGTAAATTAACCCCTGGAGCTGGTAGGAATCATGCAGGCTGATGTCTGCATTCAACCACTGGCTCCGCCTTCTCTTTTGTGCAAAGATTAACTGAATGTCTCTGGTTCAGTAGGGAGACTGCTAGAATTCAGTAGGTGCTGAGATGGTAAAACTAGGAATAAAAAATAATAGCGGATATGTGAAAAATCACTGAGAAAGGTTTTGTCTGCCTGTACAGTGAACTGCACCTGTGCAGAGGGGATGTAGAAAGGAAGACAGAAATCATAGGCTGCAAGAGAGCAGACAACATATCTTCCATTTAAAATAGCTTGTTAACTCACAGCTGCCTTTGAGGCACTGGTTCAGAGGACAAAACAAGAACTTCATTTAAAAATGTATTACAAGTGATGTGGAGGTAGGCGTTCTTATGCATAACTTTCTACCTCAATCACACATGGTTTTGCTCCCACTGCACCCTCCCACCAGTCACATTATGAGAAGAAAATCTCAAAGTCATGAGACAATGAAACGCTATGCATCTTGAATTCAATTTATAGAAACATAGTATGAGGCAAGACCACAGAACTATGGATGTCAGATTTTAAACTACATGAACAGTTTCCAGTGAAGAAGCTCAATAAGTTTACATAAAAAGCTTTATTCTGGGAAGCTGAATCTAAACCCACAAATACTTAATGAATATTTGTGTGGCATGTAATAAGTGGTAAGTGGTTTCTTGCATTAAATATTGCCAGTTGTATTGGAAAATAAATATAAAAACCAGTCCCAATATATATTTGTGTTTTGATGCAAGCTTACTTTCACAAGCTGTCTTATTTCATGTCATCTTGTGAAAATTGCTTAAAAAATGGCATATGGGCCAATCTTTTTTTTTAAAGTGTTTCATTTTTGTGTGATTATTTCAGTTCCTTTAGGAGGTCTGTTATTGTGAACTTCACTAAAAGAAGTGTAGAGTTTGCCATCACTAGTTTTACTCTTCTTCACTCCTCACACTCCTGCTCTCACTGAACACATTTTTATTCTTCTCAACTTTTATCATTCCCTGGGGGAAAAAAAATCATACATCCATTCCTGGAAAGTAATAAGCCCACAACAGCCTAGGATTACTCTTGTTTAGCAAAGGAAAAAAACAGTATTTAAAGATTATATAATTATCTAGCTATAAGGAGTCAAAAATAAATTGCATGCATTGCAGCTTTATGCTGATCTTCTATAGACAGGACAGGTGATGTAAAGGGTTTATCATCTTGCTGTTAAAGCATCATTTAGATCAGACAGGTTGCATCCACAAGCATAGGACTTTGCCCAGATATCCTCTGGGCCCTCTGTTGTGAGTTTCTGGCCCTAGAAAATATTATTTCCATTCTCCTTTCAACTATTATCTCTTCAGTTCACAGTATCTGAAATAATCTGAGAGCTGTGCTGCTGCCCAGTGGAACAGCACTTTTCTTTTTTTAACATGACATGGGTCATGGTGGAGGAGTATGGAGGTTGTTTGTCAGGGGCTACAAAGCTCATCCATGCAAAAGAGCTGGAGGGTTGTGCAGGTGGAGGATGTTGTTGTGGTGTCCTTTTCCCACAAGGTGGGTTGTTCTTGATGCTAATGTACCACAAAGTTCAGAGATCTCAAGCATAAAAATATATCTATTAAGTGCAGATAATCAAGGAACCATGAATAAACCAGGAACTGATGTTATTTAGTAGTACAGATGAACATCTACACACCCTTAAATCTATTATCCTCTTCTGAATATCTTCCCATAGCTTTTTTTAAAAAATATTTATAAATATTAGAATAGTTGTAAACTGACTTAAGAGTGCTGTGATACATCCTCCTTCCTGCAGTGGGGAGTTGAGTGTTTTGGAATGAGTCACTTCCTTCTTTGCTAATATCCAGAAAATCCTGTCCAATGCTATTCTGAATTGCTTCTCTCAGCAATGACAGTCTTATGTTACCAGTGTCTCAGTCAGGGTCACTGTCTAAGCATCAATACCCCAAAAGTAACAGATTTCATCATTGGAACAACACATCCCAGTAGGGAGGGTGACTGTAAATCTTAAAGCCAACTCCTGAACTTTCATGTACTACCTTAGCCCAGCCCTGGCTCAGAAAGTGCGTGAAGAAGCCTTATTCACCTGCATCCTCTGGCATGCTCAAGAGATATCATCCTCATTAGAGTCTTCCAAAACACCCCAAAACACACTCTAGCCATGCTTGGATGCTACATAGCTTTCCACATTAGGAGCAAGACTATAACCATTAGCGGAATAGTGTAACAGAAGTGTGGTTAAAACATAAGAAAACAGTTTATCCATTTATTTCCATAATTAGCAACAGTCATCTCTCATATCCCTCAATTTTGGTGCAAGCAACACATATATCCTGACTGGAAACTTGAATATTTCAAACTCACTTGTTTCTTCTAGGTTTTGTACTGGTCCTATGGCTCTCTATGTTCAATAATATTCTTTTTAGATTAATCTCACAGTGTTATATGACCTCTGTAGTGGCCTGATTTATCTTTCCTAGATACTCTACACACACTGTGTTCTTTAAATATGTAAGTGCAGTTAGATCAGTGGCCATAAATCTTGATAAGTAAGACTTGTAGTCTACGCTGAAAATTATTATGATACACAGTAAATAGGGGAATGGCTACATGAAAAAACTACATGAGTTATCATGAAGCAAGATAGGCTGTAATTTTTCTTCTTGTCAGCTATTCCTCTAAAAGTGGAGTGGCTTAGGAAGGTTTGCTTACCCTAATTTTGTTGAACTAGCTTGCATTTGCTACAGGATAAAAACACCCACACAAAGCACTCTCAAGTATCTATGTGCCATAAAATACAGTGCAGTTTAACTCCCAGCAATTTACTCCTCCAGCAATGTTCAATATATTTTTCTTCTCTAGAACAATGACAAGAGAGTTGGAGAATACTTTTCAATGAAATTGAAAGCTTTTGGAAGGTCAATAATGCAGTACTGCACTTAGTTTTTGCATGGGGTCATTTTTAATAGGCTCATGGTGAAATCCCGCAACATCTGCAAACATTTCTGCATTTTTTTTTTTTATTCAGAAAGATATTCTTATCACACACAAAGCAGCCATCACCCCTTCTTTTTTACTATCTGTAATAGAAAGTTCACTTTCAGTAGAATGGAAACTCTCAGTAAAATCAATATACAAACAATATTCCAGAAGACTTGGCGTAATATTAAATATCTCTATAAGATTAAAGCTAGTGTAATGCTTTTTAGAAACATTTATTTACTGTCAAGTATTATAAAAAAAGTTTGGTAACAAGAAGTCTTTTTAATGAAAAAATGCAATTTGTTCAATAAGGGCAAGAATCTCACTAGTAACAATGCTGAAGGAGACTACAGGGCTAGGGAATAGGATGCAAACAAGGTGGCAGAAAGGCCAGAAAGGATAACAGTGCAGTGTTGTGCTGCTTAGAAGATATCAAGAGGAAAAATATTTAATTTTCTGCAACTTTAATGTATTAATATACCTAGTCATATATAACTCTGGAAAAAAAAAAAAAGAAGTTGACTCATCAAATACTTCTTGGGAATACACCAATTCAAATCTGATTTTAACTAAGAACAATTTTTCAGACACAGGAATCATGACTGTCTATGTAGGGAAGTTTAGCAAGGAAAGCTTACCTACTTGTGAGATTTGTAATCTTAAAAAGTTGTCATCAGATTGACTTTGACCTTTTGCAAAAACTTTAGTTCAGAAAGCAAGAAATTGGGGAAAGGGGGGAAGCAAATACCTCTTCTATCTGAACTGAGATGTTAATCTCTGAATTGACATTACTATAAAGTTATTCAGAAGTCACTGAGAACATTCAAATTCCAATAAATGGTGCATAAAGGAAGAATAAATGCATATAGATGTATAGATTAAGGTAGCAGAGATAAGAGGAGCATAAGTACTTGGCATATTCTCTCAGACAGAACATCACTGTAACAGTAGAGTTGAGAGGCAGGCAATTAGGTCACGTAACTTCAGATGGCAAGATACATACACAGGTTACATCGATTAGCTACCATGATTTCTGTAACAGTAAAAGCAAGGCCTCTCATTCTTGATATAATTTTACATTTTGAAGAACATAATGAATTCAAGTATTTCATTAGTAATTTTTTCTTCAACCCTTCTACTTACTCCTGTAGGCAAGCTTGAAATAATCTTCCATTAGAGGCACTAAATCAACAAACAACTTCTTTCCCCATATGCCTACTTTTTTATCTATCTTCCACAGTACTTCCAGGAAAATCTCCTTGAAAACTGAGTTGAAAACCATGAATATTTTGTAGGTTTCTGTAAAGCAAAGGTACACCAACCACCCTGAAAAAATACTTCACAGTACATGCACTGTGCACTACAAAGTGTAGCAGAGACTCTGAGTGACTAAGGGCTCACCTGCCAGCAACCAGCACTTGTACTGATGTGAAGGTAGCACAGCCTGGGGCTGAACTAGCTTTTTCAGAAGAAGACTGCCTGACTTACCAGGAGGGCTTCTACATGTTCTACGATATGCTGCAGGTAAGACCTAAGTTTTTTCATCACTGCCAGTGCAGTACACAGCAAAAACAGATATTAATTTCCAAGTAAACTCCCTCCAGACAAACTAAGCCATTTCAGAAGACACTTGTATTAGACGCATTTCAAGGGAAATTAGGCCAGCAAATGTCACTAGATGCTAGTACCAGTTGGGTTTTTGTGCTTGAAGGACAGCTGAAGACCGAAATCCTTACAAATGCCGTTTCAGACTTGAGAAAAGAAACATCTGTTTTGTCACTGAACACTGCTGGCACAATATCCTATTACTTTTTAAAATCTTTGTTTTACTTTTTTAAATATATTTTTTTCTTTTTGTAACATCTGCAGGACCACCTTTGAGTTATAGTGCACATAACACTACACAATAGATTGCTTGTATATTTTACAGACTACATGCATAATACAGACAAGAGATTCAGCCTCCACACAAAGGAATGGAGTGTCTTGAGTATAGCAGGCCTTTATGGAGCAGGCTATGGTGATCTGGAGGAAGACACATTGCCAGATATGTTTAAATTACAGGGTAAAATGTATTTGTTACCATTTTTTACTGTACTGTAGGAGTGAGATTTCCAAAATTACCCAAGATATTTCCCTGGTGTTTTTTCCCCACTGAAAATCAGCAGCATTAGTATTCCTAAATCATTTAAGACTTTATAAAACATGAGTACAATAAAGCAAATTCTTCATAGAGAGTCCTAGTATTTTAGATATACCACTTGTCACTGCTGCAGGACCACATCCACAAACCCAGCCAAATGACCTTCACTAAAACATGTTGCCATGCCTGCAGGAAGTTGAAACAGACTGCATCTGAGAAGCTAATAGACCAAGAAATGTCCATAAATCTTCCTTAGTACCCAGATTCTTCACATATTCTATATGGCAAATGATTTTGAACAAACACATGGAGTTAAAACCTTCTGCTCAGTCACAATTCTCCTAGACAATGCTCCTGGAAAGGATTAATGGGGAAAAAATAATACTTAGCCGTAATATTATACTTTTCATTAGTAGCTATCAAGTAGTATCGTCACCCTCCCTTTTTTCTTTTTCTCCTTTCCATTAAGAAACTGAGAAACAGAGACAATAGGATTTTTGAAAAGCCAGCAACTGATAAACAATTTTAAGTCCATGCCTGATACCTATCCATAGAAAAAAAAAATCTCATC
>WBNH01000906.1:0-30002 GCA_013401255.1 Urocolius indicus
TTCTATGATTCTATGATCACCTTTATTTCCAGTACTCCTAACTCATTACATATCTGTAATTATTTCTAGTGTCAAAACCCAAGATGTTCCAACAATGTATTTGTACAGAGAAGAAAGGAGTAGTATAGACGATCTCCGAATAGTGAAAAACTTGCTTGATCAGCAGCATACATTCTGCATAATGTACCATTATAATAACCTACATGCATTATGATGTTTTAAAGGTAATGGATTTAGAGCTTTAGACTTCATGGATAAATTGAATAGTTACTGCAGAATATATTGTTTTAAATAGCTATTCCAATCAATGTATTAATTTTAACTTCTTGTATAGGTAGGTATAAAGCTATCTTTTAATATCTTACTCTGAAAGGTTATTTCTGTAAATTGATTAAATGTATTGAAGGCATTCATGAGCAAGCAATATTTTTTTCTGGGGTTTAGTCCTCAAACCGAAATGTAATTTTCTGCATGAAAAAGTAAAAGTTGAAAAATACAGTAATAACAATTAGTACAGGATGATACAGGTTTTTGAAGAAGCTTCTTTGTAGTTATTATTTGTATTATGCAGATTCCCAATTTGAGAATGGTGGTGCACATTCACATTCAAATTTAGTCATTTTACACTTCTTTCTTGGTCTGAACTTTTCCTGTATAGCTGGACTACTGTCCTGGTTTAGGCCCATCAGGGAACAAAAGACTGCGATTAGCCTCAAGTACTGAAGACTTAAGGATTGCTAAATTACAGAGAGAGCTTAATTGCCTCTTAAGGTGCAGGACAAAACAGACCAGGCTACTCGGCTTGGGGAAATATAGAAAATAGAAAATAATTTAATACCAACTAAAGCATAAAACCCCAAAACAGAACCAAAACAAAACAACATAGAATGGTACAGAGATGAAGAGTCCGACCAGCCCTTTAAGACGACCTGCTCCTCACTCCTCCCCTCTTCCCGGGCTCAGAGCCCTGATCCTGGTGTTTTATACCTCCGTCCCCACTGAACGACCCAGGGGGGCAGGGAGTGGGGGTTTCAGTCAGTTTACTCCTGCTGGCTTCTGCCATTTGTCTAACCTCAGGGCAAGTGGGTTCCGCACCAGTCCTCCTTGCAAGTCCGTGGGGTANGCTTGCAGAGGGGTCTCTGGTCTGATGTTCCTTCCTTCCTCCTTCTCCGACTGTGGGGTCCGCACGGTCGTCTTCGTCTTGTACCACCCTTACACCTGCCAAGCACTTCAAATTCCTGTCCCTAAATAGTGATCGCAGAGGTGCCAGATTGGCCCAGCCGGGCCGGGGGAGTGAGTCTGCACCCAGGATTCGGGGGAGAGTCTAAAAAACTTTTACCCGGTCTTCACTGCAACCCGCTCCCCCTGTTACCAGACAAAAGCAACTCCTTACTAAACCATGACAACTACCAAGGCTAAATGAGATTTTTTGCATTGATCTGGATTTTCTTGATTTCATCATCCAATATGAACTCTTGCCAATCCCATACACCTTCCTCTGCATTGTTACACTTGTCATAGGATTTGCCTTCTGAACTGCAAGGGGAATAGCCTGCCCTTCAACTGCCTGGAGCTGCTGTAACTCACCCAGTCTGTCAGACTACTCATCAGCCTATAGCCTTCTGGAAAGTAACAACATTTTTAGAGTGAACTCCAATATATAATGTCTATGTTAGAGAAAGAAAAGTTGTAAAGGAAACAGTAAAATATAGACATAGCACTCTCCACCTGCTGAGTATATTTCATAGTTGATATACAGTGTTTAAACTGAAAATTTTCCTACTGCCCTTGTATGTGCAGAATCATGCCATCTTGTCTTTTATTAAATTTGGCACAGCACAGAATACAATCATGCATATGTTTGTAAGCCCTAATTAGCTTTATAATTTCTCGGACTGAAAGCTACTGTATTTACTGTTCAACAACAGTAATAATGTACATGTATGATATTAAAAATACTTTCTTTGATTTATAGCCATGAAATGCAACACATTTACATCACGGAGAGGCTTGTTTCTGTCCATTAGCAAGTACAACCTCTAAATCCATCTGCCATAAGTAACTGGTTAATTTGTATATATTCACTAAACAAGTTTAATAATAACTACATGTACTATGTAAGGCAGTGTTTTATTTAAGACACCTCTTTTATATCCCTGGTGTATCTTTTCATGATATTTGTTTGAAATGGATGGATTACTAGGCATTATTTAAGGGCCAGTCAGGAGTAAACATGTTGTAGTTGAAAATAAATACGTATTAAAAAATATATATGTAAATAAATAGATCATTCCTCTGTCAGATGTACCTTCACTTCAGGATTACATAAGTTTATAAGAGGAAATAGACTTAGGCTCAGAGCTGTTAATAATTCCTCATCTATTTATACATAACAATTTTTCTTTCCTGATCTTTGTTTATACCATTGTGGAAATAATCAATAATACAAGCTCTGTTCTTCTTGTTGTTTTAATTACAATTAAAATCCACTTTATTGGTTATTAAAATAAGACAAACAAAACCCTTTCATGTCTATATAATTGAAAGAATTAAAGAGTGCATGCAGAAACAAACAGAAGATTACCTTCCATTTTGTTACAGATTTAGTGAGAGACAGATGTGGAATATGTGAGACTGTGTAATATTAAATTCTAAAGATTGACCAAAACCATAGTTCTGAGTAGAGAGTCTTGTGGTTATTGCTGTCTACAAATGCTTAAGGATTCTAGGATTGTCAGCTCTACCAGTTATATAAAAATTCTGAAAGTATCACACCTAGTTACAAAAAAACTTTGAGAGAACAGACATAGTTAGAATAAGTGACCTGAAATGATGGGCACACAGAAAATCAGAGTCATGATCTTAGTCTATTAAAATAAACATTAATATTCCCATTCATTTGATTGGGAAGAAGAGAGAGCACTGGCATACGAACACTCTAAGTTTAAACTTCAACATAAAGTTGATAAAAAGAAAAAAAATCTTGATAGTTGATGACATCTGAGCAGAGTCCTCCAACAATAACAGCTGTTTCCAGAGCAGACAAGGATTAAGACTTCTTAATTGCTTTTGTTTGAGCTAGAGGACTGGTCTCAATCGAGATATTTGTCAATTCCTCATTATATAATAGTTTTATTCTATATGTTGATTTAACAGTTTTAATCTACACTTGAGGGTGGGCTGTGGCACTTCATTTTCTTTTATTTTGCCATTTACTGTCTTATTTCTACGTTAATGTAGATGGGTTGCACCCTTTGCAAGCAACAGCATACAGTGCAACCAATTACTGACAAAGCTAATAAATTAAAAAGAAATTTACACCTGTGGGTAATTAAATTAGACTTGAAAAAAGTTGTAGAGATTAATGCATGCAATCAAAGTATGTGCCTTAATCACTTCCACTGTCAACTATAATTTATGGCAGAGATTCTTTACAACAATTCACTTTATCTAAACACTAAAGGCATGTGTATGCAGAAAGGAAAGATAGTGCATTTTGGGTTGGCATCTACAGCATTTTGACAGTTCTACAACAACAACAAAAAACTCAGAAAAACCTCTTTCCCCACTGCCAAGCAACACTGAAATTCTGTGGTTAACCACTAATCACCTGAATGTACATGAACAAATTTGACAAGGGTCCTGAACTAATATGACATCTAGGGAGATGGAACCAGAGTTGGTTGCTAGAAAACTTGTTAGAAATCATTAATTCAATTCACATCATGTCCTGTGCAGTGTCATTTATTTACTGACTTTTCTTTTACTAGTTTATTATTCAAGCTAACTTTAAAAGAATCACATGCATGCTTTCTGCATAGGTAATTGTACCAAAAAAAAAAAAAAAAGAGAGACATAGAGATGACAAGAATGGAAGTTTCAGACTTCTAGAGATAAAATATCTTCCTTTAAAAAAGATATTATTTGAGAAGCCATTTTAGACATAAAAAAATGGTTTAGTTAATTTGTTGAATTCTGAATGTAGTTTCCATCATTTTGGCAAATATAGTTGTGCTGGTGTATACCTATACAATAATTTCTTTGCTACAATGCCATTAAAAGAGATAATTTATGATAATTTTAAATATATACATAAATAAGAGTGGGGTAAATGTTAATTTCTGGCATTTTAACACTGAAAGACTGGAGAGAAAGTGATGCATCTTTGCAATTCAAACAGACTCATGCAGAATAGAAATTGTACTGGGATGCATTTCAAAATTCAGGCCTGGATACACAGAGATTTTAAAGAGACTGAGATCCACATAGTGGCTGAGACATTTATTTCACAAAATATAACAAAGATATCTAGATAAAAGAAACAGATTTAGGTTGCAATTTCATGTGCTTGTTTACTGCAGAATATGTTTAAAATTAGGATAGAAACAGGATTTTGGAGATGTATTTGTTTCTCCTTGAAGCTCAGACATCACTGAATGCACTGTCTTTCTCTATGAGCATGGGTTTTTACCACGAACCATGCATAAAAGCTATGGACATATAGAAGACTTGTGAACTCTAATCCCTTGTCTTGGTATTTCAGATTTTCAGCTATTGCATATTTGTTGTACCAATAGGTACAATCAACGCATTGAATCTGAACCTAAGTTTGTACTAAACTTTAACTAAGAATCTTAACATTTCATGTTTTGGAAGTTTTGCTTAAGTTCACAGAATGGTAGAGGATAGAAGGGACCTCCTGCTCAAGCAGGTTCCCCTCTATAAGGTCACACAGGAACACATCCCAGCAGGTTTAGAAAAGCTTCAGAGAAGGAGACTCCACAATCTCCCTGGGTAGCCTGTGCCAGGGCTCCCTCACCCCCACAGGAAAGCAGTCTCTCCTCATATTCAAGTACTACTTCCTGTGTTCCAGCTTGTGCCTATCACTCCTTGACCTGTCACTGGAAACTACAGAAAAAAGACTGGTACTATCCTCTTGACACTCACCCTTTAGGTATTCATAAGCATTCAGAAGGTCTTCCCTCAGTCTTCTTTATGTAAATAACTCCAGGTCGTGCACCTTTCCTTGTAAGAGAGATACTAACAAAACAAGATATTTCAGTCGCTTAACTCTGGATAGATGTCATGAGCCTACCAAGCCATCCTGTCATTCCACATCCTCAACTGGACAGGGGGGAAAAAATATGACAAAAAGCTCATGGGTCGAGATAAGGACAAAAAGATCACTCAGCAATTGTTATCACAGGCAAAAGAGACTTAACTTGAGCAAATTAATTTAATTTATTGTCAATCAAATCAGAGTAGGGTAATGAGAAACAAATCAAATATCATAACAACTTCCCTCTACTCTTTGCAATTTCAATCCTGATTTTCTCTCCCTCCTCACAAGCAGCACAGGAGGGTGGGGAAGGAGGGCTACAGTCAGCTCATCAGGGTCTTTGCCACTTCTTCCTCCTTCTTTCCTCTGCTTCAGTGTGGGGTCTCTCCTTAAAAAGACAGTCCTTCACAAATTTCGCCATTGTGGGGCATTGCTACAGGCTGCAGTTCTTCCTAAGCCACTCCAACAAGCATTATTTCCATGAGATCCACTCCTTCAGCTCCAGTGTGCGTAACCCATGACATCGCAAGTCCTTCCAGAAAATCTGCACCAAGGCTTCTCTTCACAAGGTCACAGTTCCTGTCAAGAGACTGTTCCAGCATGGGCTGGTCACAGGGTCACAACTTTCTTCAAGGCACCCACTCTGGCACTCCTCCCTGGGCTTCAGGTGGATCTCTGCTCTCCCATGGCCTCCGTGGCTGCAGTGGCAGGGCTTGCCTCACCATAGGCTGAAACATGGGCTGCAGTGGAATCTTTGCTCTGGCACTTGAAGCACTTCCTACTTCTTTGCTGACCCGAGTGCCTATAGAGTTGTTGTGACTTGCATATTCTCATTCCTCTCTTCTGGTAGCTTTTCATGCAGGAGGCTATTTTGTCATCTTAACTATGTTATCATGGAGGCACTACCATTATCACTGACTGGTTCAGCCGAGGCCAGCGGCAAGCCCATCTTGGAGGCAGCTGGCATCAGCTATATTGGAGATGGGGGAAGCTTCTGGCATCTTCTCACAGAAGCCATCCCTGAACTTTCCTATCAAAACTTTTCCATGCAAAGCTAGTACAGACATCAATGAAGTTTGAAAGCAAGGAGAGCTGATATTCAGTAAAAGTCAAACATAATTCTGCCTTTTGGGAATTCAAACATACTGCAGACTTGACCCTTTATCATTTTTTTGGGAGGCAGAACAGAGGAATTTCAGGTCTTCTTACCACCACATCTTTTTTTAAAATCATGCTGTGATTATTCTTAAAAACATTGGAAAGATATTTTATGCTATAAAAATTATTTACAGGGTTGTAAAATATAAGGTATACACAACATTACTGTGTAGTTTGAAATAACATATTTAAATATTATGAATCTTCAGTATTCAAGTTAATACACTTTTATTTCCAATTGTTACTGTTAGGATTCATCTGGAGGCTGTAAAATAAAATTAGACCAATTTTCTAGTACATGTCTCTGCTTTTGAACAAAAAAACCCTCAACTTTTCTCTCTTTGTCTATATGTCTCATAAAGTTCATGCTAATTCATGAGATAACAAGAACCCCAGAAGGGACTGGGGATTGCATTGTTTCCTTAATGAATTTTGTGTATGAAAAAACAATCTGATTAATCACAGCATTACAAATTTTATTTTGCAATCCCTGCTTTGACATAAATATGTAGTTGTGCACTTTGTGCTGAATGTGGCTGCTCTTATCACTATTGGGACCATCTAGTATCTCAGAGCTGTCATAGCAGAGAGGTTACTTGAGATAAATCACTTAACAGCAGCTGCAAGCCCTTCCAAAGTAACAGATTAGATACAGTATATGCAGGGTAATGCAGAGTGAAACAGACTGACTGAATATTCTGGAATCTAAATCAGTAGCATCCTCCTCCCTAGTTAAAGCTCAGACCTGGCAAAGTGTCACAGAAACTAGTGAAGATCATTCTTCAGTAAGGTCAATGCAGTCTGGAATAATAATATATTGAGCCAGCATAGCAAATACATTGTCGTCATGGACATTTTTTGCTGCTGTTGTTTTTTTTTGACAGGTTAATTTTTTATTCTGTTTTCAATGTTACACCAGTATGGCTGTGGATCCTTTCCTGTGCCCAGCATTGCTCCCTATGAAGGAGTAATTGAAGCAGGACAAGCCAAAACTGAATTGTAAAGAATCTTTTAATATCTGGAGTCCAGTTAATTTGATGCAGTTTCTAATGATTTCATTGGTGTTTGAGATGAAACAAAACTACCTCTATTTAAAAGAGATATACTAAAATTAAAGCCAAGCTTCAACTAGTGGTTTAACAAGGTAGAGTAGCTCATAATATATATGTTTTTGTTTAGAAATGTGAAGCACTGCCTAAAAAATACGGCATCGGCATCTCTCCCTTCTTCTCCACAAAATCAGTCAGTAAACCTTGCTTGTAAGTTCTCTGCCTCTATTTTAAGCTATAGGATGTGTTCAAAGAAGAATAGGACACATAACTTTTCATTTGCTGCTAGGCATGGTTAGAGAAGATGGGGAATTTTATCATCAGACTTTTCATTTGTCACATACAGGACTGCTATTCAACCAGTAATCTCAAGTTTGCTTGAAATCACTCAGCTCCTCACAAATTCCAGAGTTCTGAGGGTTTTTAAAGTCAAATCATCTTGTCCAAAGTATATGTATTCAACATCTATTTACAAAAATATGTCTTCTAAAAATACCTTTCTACACTCAAAATGTATGTCAGATTAGGAATGATTGTGGTAAGAAGTATATTTCATAGAGAATTTCCTCACTAAAAAATTGAGAGAAAGCAATTTGAGAAAAAGCAGGCTGTAAATTCTAGAAGGAGGCAATTAAACATAGCGGGGAAAACTTGGTAGCTATTTTGGGAGGGAAGCTTTAAAGTGAAGCCAAAACCTAAAGAGGTAGGTCTGGAATAATGTTAGCAAGCATAATGTTATTTCTCATATTCAATAAGAGCAGATGAAAGCTCATGTGCTAAGAGAACATATTGATTCTTGAATGTCAGGATGCTTGTCCTAAGATATGTCATCCAGAGATATGGATAGATATTAAGGTGTGGATTTATTTATATTAATTACATCAATAATTGACAAATTATCTGAAGTAGTAGTAAAATAGTTAATTGTTCTGTCTTGGTGTCATGGTTTGGGCCAGCTATCATAGAAGCACCACGACAGTCTCTCACTTGGTGCCCCCCTTCACCCCCACTCTCGTCAGGATTGTGGAGGCCCCAGCAAAATGGGAATAAAAAGAAAATCAAGTTGTTGTGGATTGAAACAAGGGCAGGGAGAACTCACTGCTGGTTATGGTTCCAAGCAACACAGTCTCCAGTGCTTGACTTAAGAGAGGAAAGTTTCTTCTACTACCTACAAAAAGCAGAACAAAAGAAAAAACAAAAAAGGAGTAGGATGATTGAGAAAATTACAAACAGTACTTTAAGATCTCCCTCCCCCATCCCTCCTTTCTTCTCAGGCCCAGCTGTGGCTTCCGATATCTCTACCTCTTCCCCCGTCAGCAGCTCAGGGTTTTAGGGAAGGGGGGATGTGGTCAGTTTCTCACAGATGGTCTCTGCCACTTCTTTCTTCTCAGATGAGGATGACTCCTTGTATCCTTCCCCTGCTCCAATACAGGGTGCCTTCCACAGATCACAGTCCTTAACGAACTTCTCTGGTGTGAATTCTTCCCAGTAGCTGAGGCTCCTGCTGATACAGGGTCCCTCACATGGGACACAGTCTTTAATGAATATCTCTGGCATGGATTGTTCTCCACGGTTGCAGTTTCTGCAGAAACAGCATCCCTCCCTCAGGACGTGGCCTTTTCTGGGCATAATTTTAATGAGCTTCTTTGACATGGGTTCTTTTCTACAATTACAGCTTCTGTGGATATTGGGTCCCTCCCAAGAGATGCGGGCTCCTCCAACCATAGTCACTGTCCCTGGTATGGGGTCTTTAATGAAGAGAATCACTGCCCCTGGAACTAGGTTTGTAACAAAGTGATTGGGTCCCTGCCATGGGACACAGCCTCCTCCAGCCATAGTTACTGCCCCTGGCATGGGGTCTTCTTTAGCGAAATGAATGTCTGCCCTTGATGTGGGATCTTCAGCAAAATGAATCACTGCTCCTCATACAGGTTCTTTAATGAAATGCAAATGAATCTCAGCTTCATCAGTCCTTTCCATAAAATGCAGGAGAGTCTTCACTCTAGCAGACCTCTGCCTCTCTTTCCTCACTGACCTTGGAGTCCACATGACTGTTTTCTCTCTTCACACTCCTTGCACCGCCAACAGCCAGAAAAGAAGGGACAGAAACAGGAAGAAGCAGGAAGAAGCCTCCTCTTCCGGCTTCTTCTTAAAAAGTGATCTTGGAGGTGTCTAATTGGCTCAGCCCTAGCAGTGGGTCTGACTCTGAGCTGGGGAGAGTTTTGAGCAACTTCTTACAGAAACCATCTTTACAGCCTCTTCCTCCTTACCAGAAAAGGCTGTCATGTCAAACCATGACACTTGGAAGTCTACACCAAATGTCATAAAGTGTTTTTGACAATTGCAGTAAAGCTTGATTTCAATTCACACTTAAGTAACAAATTAAATCTGTTTGAAACACTTTTATAAAACTAATTTTCAAAAGGGAGATTGACATTTATTGCCATTTGCTGTTTATTAATCTTTTCCTAATGTGAAGGGAAAGGATTAACTCTTTAATTTGTTGTTTTTAATCATATTGTATTGGGTCTATTTTCCCTCATGAATTCTGCCTTAACAAAAAACCTAGAAATTTGCATCCTAGAGAATTTGCATCCAAAAAATTCAGTGTAGAAATAGTCATATCTCAGTCTTGATAAAGGCTCAGGTAATTTGAGAGAACGTTCCACTCAGAAATTGTTAAATTATTAAATTTAAAATTGACATAAAGGTAGCTCATTGGTTTCCTAGGTCTTAATGGTTATGCAGTGGAAAGAAGAAGTTTCAGAGATCTGATTGGATTGAGTGAGGAGAAACGTTATGTACTGTAGAAAAAATAGCAGTTAATAGTGTGGAAAAAAACTTAACACTGGTAACTTTTAAAACCTACAGGATCTGCTGCAACAAAGAAGATTGCAAAAATATACATCATGGGTAAAAGGAATGACTGTGTTATCATGACAGATTAATACGCGATTAAAAATCAACTCAAGCTGAGCTGAGAAATGCTGAACAATTCCAAGAGAAACCATCAATATTGTGGAAAATTTATCCTTATAAAATTTACTAATAAACTCCAATTATTTTTTGTCTGAATTAAATGGAGACAGAAAAATGTTTAGTAAAGTTGCCATTGTCTAAATGTCTGTTTTCCTCACATCCAGTAAGAAATAATTTGATTTTTAGTTCTAATGAGGCCTGTCAGAAAAGTCCATCCGACACCCTGGGAGAGAGGAACTGTGACTTTGTTATGACTGCTTAATCTGTTGGAGACCTTTAGAAGCTGAACCTTAACAGAATGCACAGGAAAAAAATTTGTGCCACAGGATCTTGTGCTAGACAAATATGTGGCTTGGCAGTATCAGTCCATATACTAGAGACAGAAGCCATACCAATATTTCAGATAATCATAGTATTTGGAAGCCTACCATGATAAGATCCAAAGCCAAAAGTAAATGAATATTTATATATATTCTCTGCTCTAGATTGTGGATGGGTGGGTGAAGAGTGTGACTTAGACAATCTTGCATGCATCTCTATGTTTGTGGAAGTAGACAACAGTTTACCATTAGTCAAGAAAAAAATGCAATCATTCCAGTGTAATGTCATTGAATTACCTTGTTATGTTTCCTGTGTAGCAGAGAAGTGTATAATTTTTCTGATATTTTCTGTAAGTAGATGACTTTTCTCCATTTTTTTTTCCTTACTTTCTCTTCCTCCCAAAAGATAAATGGTCTTATTTTCATGTGGACTTTTGCTCCCAGCTCTCATGACAGTCCTGGATGTGCCTTACATCTGGCAAGCTTAACATGTTACTATCTGTCCTCAGAACCAAAGTGCACTGGAAAACTCAATAAACCAAGAGAGTTACCTGACCCGTATTACCCAGCAGACCATGTGCATGTCATTTCTGTAAAGCACCTTAAATGTGTCTGCCAGTCAAGAGCCTTCACAAATTCCCTCCATTTTGAAATAAGCATCCCTTGTGTAGCAGCATGTGCACCTTTATACATATTTTACCGTCTACTCTTGTTTTAACTGAACCTAGACAATGTTCTTCTGACACTTGCAGACTTTAAAATATCTTTGACTGTCAGAGTCCCAGAGCTTTCAGATGTACAGACATTGTGCTGCTCTAAAACACACACAAAAGAGAACTGTTTGTGTGCAATAAATGGATTATGAATTTCTGAGAATTTTCTGCAAGTGCTTCAACATTACTGGAATTTCTGGCTGTCATTTATGCTACTACAAAAACTGCAGTAGTGTGATCAGGTGTTAGAAAAATTAAACTAAATACTTGCCAAG
Organism: Urocolius indicus; assembly: GCA_013401255.1. NCBI lineage: Eukaryota > Metazoa > Chordata > Aves > Coliiformes > Coliidae > Urocolius > Urocolius indicus. The sequence goes on from WBNH01000906.1 coordinate 11,554, forward strand.
TTTAAACTGACATTCCACTGTTGAACTGCTGTTCCTGTGTGAAATAGGAACAGACCACAAGTGATTATACTTTCTAGCGAAAACAGCACAGGCTACCAAAACCAGGCGAGTCACAGGGAAAGGACACTTTAGTGAATTTAATGAATTTCTTTCCCGTTCAATTTTGTTAATATACTTTCTCTCTCCTTTAAAACTAAACTAAACAAAGTGAAACAAAAAATTAATATGGAAAGTTTTCAATTGTCATGTATCTTCCTCTGCCCAAAGACTTTATCATTTTTGGATATTATCCTCCATCAAATTGAGCCACATCAAATCATACCACATCAAACCATGCCAACATTTAATTTGAGCTGCACTGCTCCTGAAATAGTGAGACATAAACTGTCAGAGACCTCTGACTCCTCATGCCTGGTACTCATACAGGCAAGGGGTAGAGAGGGACAGGGAGATTTGGGAAGTGTCACTCCAGGTTTCTTGAAAGAAGTTCAAACAACAAAGGCATTTTGAAATCACATTTTTTAATTCACCATCAAAAAAATAACTTCATTCTAAAGTATGAGAGAGAAGTAACTAAAATGTAATAGGAATTAGCTAATAAACAGACGTCCTGTAATTTCCTTCAAAATTTTAGAGCAAGGAAGCAAGAAGCGTGAAAGACATATTCTTCATACTTTTTTCCCCTTTCTTCATATATGAATGCAGGAAACAAAGGTTCAGTTGGCTTACTACAGATGTTTCTTATGTAAATCACTAGTTCAGGTAGCTTAAATTGCAAACCACATGAAAATAAACCACAAAGAGATGTGGCTAATACCAAACTTTGTAATTACTATTTCTTTGGGAGAGCCTTGAAAGTGTATTCTCTGTATCTTATTAGATACCTAGTCTGCCATTGAAAACTCATTTGAAAGTCAAATAAGGGGAAAAAAACCGTCACCAACACAAAGCTCTGGTTTTGTCTTATTCCACTTTTCACTTTTCAGATCTACGTGAGTCTTACATGTTTGAAGAAGTATTTAGCATTATTAGTTAGCAAGTTAGACTGCATGTTATATTAATTAAATCATTGTTATGAGATAGAGTATATTCCTTACCATGATTATGTACACTTTGCCAGTTCATTTTAAGTTATTGTTGCTTGTGTTATATTCTATCCAAGATACCAAGATGACAACTGGAAAGGCAGAGAATGGGTATCATTGTATTTCCCAGTCAAGTTAATAAAAAAAAGATGAATTGCTTATTCCTGTTAGAAGTTGAGGTATAACCTAAGCTATTCATAAATGCAAGACATCCCTCTCTTCTGTATTTGTGCTCTTTTGCTAGGATTTACCAGCACCAGTACCCATGTAGCACAATATTTTTTAATTGTCCTTCCCCATGCATAGCAAAACAATAGTCTGTTACTTTTTCAACAAAGTATTTTCTCATTTACTAAAGCCATTATGTTTACATTTTCATATACATTACTTATTTGATTTGTAATTTTAAATGCTGACCGTGGTAGCAGGAATAAACATTCAGGCCTCAGAGCTTGGGATTCTTCATGTGATAGCCCCAACACTCCAACTACATTAAAAATATGTTTTTAAAATCTTTCCCATCCCCTCATTCTATTTCCCACCTCTGTAGCATAATTTCAGGTATTTACCTTACAAGTATTTATCTTACAAGTTTGGATTTCTGATCTGGGCAGTGGCTATTCAGATAATGAAATACAACTATTGAACCTGTTGTCATAGGGAAGCTTTCATTAGAATATGAGAACACAGTAAACTTCCACTGGGTTTTGGAGGAAACATTGGAATTATTATGTCAATATTCTATCACAATGTTTCTGGATGAGTACAATAAAAATCTTGAAGCAAAATTAGATGTCTGTAGCCTTGCTCCTACCTATTTTGCCTTGAAATATTTCTTGCTCTGGTCTGCTGAGTGCCCGTGATCACTGTTTTCACTTGGTTTGGTTGAAGAATATAACAGAATAGAACAGAATAGTCCTACAGTTATTATCTAGTCCAGCTGCCTGATCATATCAAGGCAGATCAAAAGCTAAAACATGTTATTAAGAGTATTGACCAAATGTGTCTTAAACACTGATAGGCTTGAGACCATCTCTCTAAGAAGATCCTTCCAATGTTTAATGACTCTCTTGGTAAAGAAATTATTCCTAAGGTCAAGACTGAGCCATTCCCACCTGTTATATCACATAATACCAGAGAAAAGAGATCCCTGTAAACAGCAATGAGGTTTCTCCTCAGCCTCTTTTCCTCCAAACTAGACAAACACCAGTCCTCAGCTGCTACTCACTGGCTATACATTCGAGCCCTTTCACCAGTTTTGTTGACCTCCTCTGGACATAGTAAAGTACCTTCAAGTATTTCTTAACCTGTTGGAGGACTCAAGGTGAGGCTGCACCAAGAATACAGCGGAAAAATCCCTTTTTATTTCCTGTCTGATAATGCTGTGTGTGATGTACCCCAGGATGCTGTTTGCCTTCTCAGCTGCCAAGGAACATTAATGGCTCATGCTGAGTCTGCTGTCAGCTAGCAGTACCAGATCCCTTGCTGTAGGTCTACTCTCCACACGCTCCTCTCACAACTTATACTTAAGTCCAGTGTTACTCTGTTTGCCCAATCTAGATTCTTCTGTGAGTTCTTTTGTCTTTTGAGAGAGTTAACAGCACCTCCCAGGTAAGTATCATTGACAAGCTTGCTAATGGAGCATTCATCTCCAACATCTAGATCATTGTTAAAACACAGAACTGGCCATACGGTCTCTGAGGAACATCACTGTTGACTAGCTGTTGGTCAAATACACCCTTATTCATTACAACCCTCAAGCCCTATTCTTCAGCCAGTTCTTCACCAAGCACTGTGAATTCACTCATCCCTCAGCTGGACAGTTTGTCCAGAAGGATTCTATGAAGGACAGTATCAAAAGTCTTACTAAAATACAGAAAAATTACATTGACTGACTTCCATTCCTCCACTAGCAGGTAATTTTGTCACAGAAGAATGCCACATTAGTTAAGATTTTTCTTATGTGAACCCATGTTGACTGTGCCCGATGACTGTGTTATTCTTCAAATGTCTTTCAATAAAGCTCAGTAAGAGGCTTGAGAGATCATATAGTTCAGAAAGTATGTGTGAGCCACTCACATACAACTGTTCTTGTCATTTTTGGTAGACTTTTTTTGGTCTAGAAAGAGTCACACACAACCTGTGTGCTAGGAAAGCTTAGATTAAATTGCAAATTTGTCATGCCAGTAGATTTGTTGAAGAAAAAAATTTAAGCTCCAAATGATTTTTGCTTCTAATTTGGAACTAGGCTTTGAGCCAAAAGCTTTAAAAACTATTATATTGAATCGTATTTTTAATTCTTCTTTGTTGTTACTTTTGATGTTTCCTGAAGTTCTTCAATGCACTTTCTATAGGAAGAAATTTTGAAGCACTGTTTATAATATTTTGATAACATTTCTTTTACAAATTATAATATTTTTCCTTAAAATTTAGTTAATAAATGTAATTTAATCAATGAAATTTTCAAATGTTCACAGATAGGATAACATAGATATTACTTAATTATATTATGAATCCATATTAATATAAATTTTAATTATGTAAACTATAATGTTGTACATAATGCTTAAATTTGAAGATGACAATGGGTTAAGATCCCAAAGAAATACTTTCTTTTCTCAAGGCATAAAATAAGTAGAAATATTAGCTGTTCATCATGACATTCCAGTTGGGTTGTCTATAAATTTTTAACATCTTTAGAGAGACATGAAACTAGAAGAATTATTAACTCAAGATGATGTGTTATAGTAATCTCTGTGACTGTATAAAAATAAATAATAAGTATTAATTACAAATATTAACAAGTTGTTAGACATGATTACAAAAATTATCTTAAATGCCTTGAAAAGTAAGATTTTAAAGATGTTAGAAATTTATTGCAGTGGTTGAAGTCTTCTGTGATGAGAAACATTTGCTTACTTCAATACTCTGTATATTTGACTTCCCTAAGTCCTTGAATTTGACAGCAGAGTCTGTCTTCTGAAAGTGAGTCAGATACTTTGATATATGAAAATGTTGTAAAAGTAAAACAAAAAAAAACCAAGAAAGATGAGACACCTGGAGGAATGATACACTGCAGTGTAAATGCAGGGGGACAAGCCAAATATCTTGAAATATACATCATGCTCTGAGATAAACAGTTTTCCTAGTTTCTCTTATAGACGGGAAAAAAAGGGTGCAAAGTCACTTGATTCACATGCTTAGCATACTGCAAGATTGTTAATGTAACTCAGGTTGAGTGAGACTGACTTTGCAGAGGTAACATTTTGGATTTCAAGCAGCATCTTGTATACGTTCATACTGCATGTTGTGCTGTACTGTTAAAACGTGAGGAAATTATTCTGTAGTAGTAGAAAGCAGAGTTTTGTAGGAAGACATTCAAGTCAAGCAAGAATAAAGCCTGTGTGACACCTTAGTGATGAATAAGCCTTGCTCTAGCTGTAAGCCTTCGAGTGAATTTCAACCTCAGCAAACAAATGATGAATGGGCAATGTCATCTAATTGTTTTTGTGTTTGAAAGATCAAAATGGTAAAGCACAGTTCAGGAATGAACTACACAAACACTTCTATCAGGAATATACTTTCAGAAAAATGAATATTCACCAAAAGTCTGAGGGAGAAAATTGATAGGTAAATGCACAGAAATGACAACTCCCGCCCCTCCTCCCCACACACTAAAGCCATGTGTCCTCCCAGCCTGATACCCTTCAAAATAACGATTCCACAATGAATTAGTCAATTGAAGTCCAAAATGAGAAGGATTGCAGAAACTTTAATGGTTTTGTATGCCTTTATAAGTTCACTATGCCTTTAGAAGTTCAATATATGACTTGTGGAAGTGTGAATTACCTAGTGATTCGCTAAAATGAAATAACAGAAAAGTTGTCCTAAATGCACTTGTTAATTATAATTAATATTTATTCTGCACATCACAAAACAAAGAAATGCTAATTTTTTTTTTTCATTCATCAAACCAGTGTAGTTTTTTTTAATTATGTGGAAGGGTAAAAAACTCAATTTGAAACCAAAGTCAGGTGTCCCTAAACTTGGGAGGTAAGGGACATAATAGATTTATTCTTTAGCTGGAATTACATTCTATCAATTTTGATCCTGCTGTCAGAAATGTGAGCCTTTCTTTGAAGAAAAAACTTTCAGTTCTGGCAATGCTGTTGGAGAATGCCCATATAAAGCAAAACACATTTAGAAGCAGTTGTATTTACTGACATGTTTGAAGCATGTTTTGGACTAAGTATATTTACCATCTGTCATTTTTTTTCTTGAACCAGTAGAGGACCACAAGAAAACTGTGGCAAGGAGAGGTGGAAAACTAGTCAGCAAAAAATGAAACATATCAAGAGGAGTAAGCTTATGAAGCCATCACTGCGCATAAGATCGCTTATGGCATGCATTTTGTCAGCTGAAATTCTGTGAGGAAAATTATGGTTCAAAACTAAAAACAAGTTAGTGTGTGCTGTGAACAATTTTTCTAATGTAATGGGGTGAATTGTAAGTATATTCAACCCACTGTGACTGTGTGAAACATCAGAAACTTTGTCCAGGCTTTTGTCTCAAATTTGAATGCACTGTAGAAGCACAAATATATTTGAAAAAGCCCTGATAAAGAATCGTTCTTTACTTATTTGAAGATTGGCTTATGTTAAAAGCAAGTCATCTACTGCTTAAAAGAGAGCAGACCTGTTGAATTCATATTAAAGGGACTGAGTTATTACCATTAAAATACTTAAACATAAATTAATATTTTTTTAATGAGGTCAATAGATACCATTCAAATTTAGGAAAGTAATTTGTTTTTTTAATTTTTCTGGTTTTGTTAACACTTCTACTTGACCATTAAAATTTATACATTGTAACTTCAGCATGCACTGGACCTCAAAATGAAACAGGTCAAACAGAAATACTACAGTTAGAGCAATAGCCTGCTTGGAATAAAAATTCATTGACAGAGATGAAACTAATCTGATATAGGTTAGTGAAATTAGTTATTGCAAGATTACTAAATTTATCAACAACAAAAATTGACAATATAAACATTAAAAGAAATAAAAACATTTAAAATTTGCCACCATTGTGAAGAAATATCACATTCAAAATTCTGAAATTTAAAAATAGGAAAATAAATAGAAACTCTTTGAGTGAATATTATGAATAAATTATGGACAAAACACCATTCTACTTTCCAAGAATACTAAAAAAGACTTTGGAAAATGAATATAAGATTTGTCTTTACCTACTGTATTTGTATTTGCTACTTCTGTTTTGTACTTAATATTTCTTCTTTTCAGTAAAACCTTTTCCAAATTAGGAACATATCCTGCAAGCTGATGAATAATGAGACATCTAAATGGGCCACAGCATAAATAAAACAAACAAAATGTCTTAAAACTAAGAACATCAAACAAAAGCTCAAGCAGAGTCACCAAATATGTTTCCCAGAGGAGCAGAAGTTAAAAGAGAAAAATGCTGGGCTACATTTTTTTAAATGAGCAAGATGAGGCAGGAAAAAGATAAGAAGAAGAAAAGAGCCACACTAATTATGCAGTGCTCCTGATTCAATCTGGACTGCAAGCTATCTATATGGCTCAACAGTATTGCAATTTTGAAATACTGCCTATCTAGAAATTAGCCTGCAATAGGACTGTTTGTGACAACTTGCATCTAAGACTCCTGCAACTAAAATAGTGATTCTAGCTAGAATATGTTTGGGAAAAAAAAAAAAAAACAAAAAAACAGGTTAAGAAGGAACTATAGTGTGAAAGTGACAAAACAAGAGATGTAAGTCTATGGAGGTACTTTTGGAATTACCAGTTTTGTTATACAAAAGATATTAAATATAGACTCTAGAATATCATCCAGTACACTGGAAAGCAAGAAATTGATTCAAGACACTCTGTTCAATCCTTATGGGAGCTAATGTTCAATATCCACTTACAAATGTAAAAATTTACCTTATGTGGGATGCCAGGTAATTTATAGTGTGTATGAAGTAAAATATATATTTAATATAAAAGAGAAAGTGTATTGACACTTCAGAAATGTTATGAAGATACAAATTGTTTTTGATTAAGTTTCATATGTGACATCTCAGATTGAGCATTGTTGTGGATACATATTGTTTAAATTTGACCACAGATTACATAAGTACCTTTATACAAAGCAAAGCTCTAGTTGCTTGTTTTCACATGTTGACCTCTTTTTCAGCTGACTCAGAATTTACTAGTGTGGGAGGTTAACCTTGGCTGATCACCAGCTGCACACCAAGCCAGTCTATCACTCCTGTTTCTCAACAGAGCAAAGGGAGAAAATAAGGTGAAAAGCTCACAGGTTGAGATAAGGACAGGGAGATCACTTAACAGTTACCATCATGGGCAAATAGATTCAGCCTGGGGAAAATAATTTTAATTTGCTGCAAATTAATAAGAAAGTAGGATAGCAAGAAATAAAAACAAAAAATAAAACCACCTTTCCCTCACTCTCACCTTCTTTCCAGGCTCAAATTCACTCATTCACTCTGAACTATCTCCTTCTCCTATCCAGAGTACCAGAAGGTGGGCTAAGTGATGGAGATTGAGGTCATTTCACAGCACTTAATCTCCGTCAGTCATTCCTCTGTTCCACTGTGAGTTCACTCTCAGGAACTGCTCAATTCTTTTCCATGGAGTACAGTCCTTCAAGAATAGACTACAGCAAGGGTTGCCCACAGGCCTTGACCCCTGACAGAAAACTTTTTCCTGCATGGTCTTCTTCACACAACTCTGCTCCTGTGTGGGTTTTCCAAGGGTTGCTGATTCCATCAGGGAAATTCCATATGCTGCCATGTGAGATCTCCCATAGGCTGCTATTCAAGGTGTATATCTACATCAGCTTGGTTCTCCATGGGCAGCAGGAGAACAAACTTTTTCACCCTGGTCTTCTCCACAGGCTGCAGAGGAAACTGCTTCAGCACCTAGTTGCCTCTTTCACCCCGTTCTTCACAGACCTTAGTGACTTCAGGACAGTTTCACTCATGTTTTTCTCCTTTCACACAGCTCTTCTGCGTTTTTTTACCCTTTCTTAAATATGTTACCATAGAAACACCATATTGCTGATGGGCTCAGCTTTGGGCAGCAATTCCACTTTAGAGCTGGCTAGAATTGGATATGTCGAGCATGGGGCATATCCTACTGTCTTCTCCCAAAAGCCACAGGGAACCATGTTGATTTCCAGTTTTATCTTTAATTCAAGTAGGGAAGCAGACTAAGAATTCATTCCTTCAGGTTACACAAAGTGTTGTACATAACATTAGGCCAGTTTACAAACGGGATTATGTGTATTTTTCATCTCCTTTGAGTGCACCAGATTTCCAGGAAACAACACCAATATGAGAGAAGTCGAGGTAGCTGAGCTCACAGACCAGAGAAATATCACACATAAAGTTAAGGAGACTTTCATTGTTCAGTTCCATTTCTGTGTTACACAAGCAATGAGGTAGTAGCCAGTGTAGTGAATATATTCTAGGTTCTTAAACTTACCAGTACTTCAGTAGCAAATGAGCAAATCTATAATGTTTAACAGGACATAGGCTGAATCTGGTTCACTGGAATTAAGAGATCATGATTGTTGAGTTTGCTAATGATATGAATCTGGGACAGGTAGCAATGACTTAGAAAAACATCAGTATTCAACATGATGTTTAGAAAAACATCAGTATTGACAGAAACATAAGCTAAATTAATGTTTATTATTAAATTCTACACTCAAGAAATCCTAGATCATGGAAAGTAGATAGATATGTAGTTTGAAAGACAGAAAAGGAAAGGAATAATATTTATAACAGTACAGTAAAATTTATAAATTGTCACAAACACATCCAATGAATTTCGTCACAGCAAAATGTTTCCAAAGAGCAAATATTATACTGAAATTTTCTTTGAAATGTGCTTGAACTTTTATACTTGTACTGACGCTATTAAAGCTTTAGTTGTGTCCATTTTGGGTTATGTTGTTCAAGAATCACAATTTATCAAAAATTTTTTTGCAAATTCCTCATGTTGGGAGTATGTCAGGAGTAATAGTCATAGTGACAGAGGATAAGGACAGAAGATGCAGACATTATAACTAGTTATTCATGAGCAACATGAGTCATTCTCTGCTCTGCACATCTCTAGGAGAATTCCTTCTTGACAGGCTTTGGAGATTTTGTGGCCTAACAAAGACATCAGACTATTTCTAAGCCAGGAGTTCAGGAGCACACTGGATGTCTGGGACAGTCAACTTTGAAGCCTTATATATTACAGTGTTGAAAACATGTCATATTAATTTAGCTCATTTCTTGTCTTTCTTTAGTTTGGTGGTGGAGTTTGTGATAGGCTTCTAAACTGTGGAATATATATGCATAACAAAAATGGCAGCAGTAGTAAAATGAGGAAGGAAGTTTCTATAAAGTGACTAGGAGACAGTTTCTTTGAAAAGATGTTTCATAAATAGACCTGGTGTGACGCACTCCAGAAAGGAAAGGGATATGAATTGAGTCATGGCGTTTGCAACTTTCAAGTGTGACTGCAAGGACACCTTCTCAGACAGTAATAAGAAAGGAAGTACTTGAGAAAACAGAGTGGAAGCTTTTGTATGTGTATGCCTCTTTTTTTCTCAGACAGTAATAGCAGTCACCAGTGAAGTGCTCACATATGGTTATTGCTAATTCCTCAGAAACTACTCAGTTTATTGTCAAACAATCCTGTGTTTTCTGGTAGGTCTGACAGCTTCTCTTGGGGAGTTCTGAAGAGTCCACTTAAGAAGAAAAAAAGGTCATATATGTTTAAACAGAGACCCATCTGACTTATAAGTTGATTTGCTTCACTAACATTTCCAGAACTATGCAGTCTTTCTCCTGTAAGCCCACTAGTAAAGTTTGTGACAACAATTCATAGGAGCTAAATCACCTAATAATCTATAAGAAGAGATTCCTTTGAGGTGAAGGAACTTTTTTTTTTTTCAATTTTGGAATATTTTTTCAATCTAGTGAGAAAAAGTACTTCTATGAAAAATTGCAATAGCTTTGTCTTCATTCTTATCAGCCTCTTTACTTGTAGACAGTACAATTTATTGTTGAGCAAAGCTTTTTAAGCAGACTGGAGAAAAAAAAATACACAAAGTTTGGAATAGTAACATTTTGCTAATCCATCATAGTGAAGTCGATAATGCAAGCAGTAGCCTGAATTCTTACTAACTTAGAAAGAAGTGTATGTGCATGTATGCTGATACGGAGCTGAGTATTCAAGTCTGTTTCTCAATTTCTGAAGTTTATGCCTGAGAGAAAACAAAGGAGCACAAATCGCCTCTAGGTGAAAGGGTAAAGATCTTCACATCACATTCTTTGGAAGAATTTTTTGGAAGAAAAATATTTTTTGGAAGAATTGCTGAAAATATATCCATGGTCTATGTTTATAAATCACCCTACCAAATTAATCATTGCCAAGACAGTAAAAAAAGTTATTTATTTATCCTAAGCCAGTGTTAAGCAATGTGGTGATCCAAAAAAAATTATATTATTAGCACGAACTACTCTGACGAAATCTGATCATATAACTAGGAAGGTTTTCAGCAACATGGGATAATATATATATTTGTACATATTTAAGTAATTCATATGCATTTATACATATAAAAGTAAATATCAGGTTTTATTTTGTTTTTAGAAAAATGCTTTAATAGGCTCTGAATCATTAAATCAGTTTCTATATAACACAAAAACATGACTGTTTCCCAGTTATTCCATTTCTTCTTCTCTTATATCTTCAAGGCAGAATCTTTTTTTAAATTTACAAGGGTTTTTTAATGAACATTTTTTCACAGACCATTGTTACATTAAATATTTTTCTATTTTTATACTGATATCTAAATCCTCCAAAGTAATATAACGATTTGTATCTCTTCTCAGAATTCCAGCATCACATAATTTTAAGCATTAATGGATGTAGAAAGCAAAAGTATGTGTTGCTAAGATGGAATTTAATTGATTAACCTGATACCATATTTTGTTGCCATAGTGACTATCCATCTGCTTAAAATATTTTAAAAGCAGTCATTCAGTATTCCTCTTTTGAGAAACAGGTTTACTAATTAAAAATACTGAAGTAACCTGTTTATTCCTTTATTTTATACTTAAAAGCTCTGATGCAATTTTTAGTAAAAAAATCAGGAGTTTTCTAAAATTAGAATTGTATAGAAAATAACCTTTTGAATTGATCTTCTTTAATGATTACAATTTATACGTATTGTTTTTATATGACACAAAGCTAAAGAAAAGCTTCTAAGATCACTTGTAAGTTCAGACTTTCTACTAAATAGTAGCAGCAACCACATTACTGAAGTGGAATTCTGGGATTTGTTCAGGAAGTCATTAGAAATGTATTGTAATTCATGTGCATCTTATTTTTATTGCCTAGTTAGCTCTTGCAGGTCAAACTATGTTATTATTTTGATTGTTTCAATATTGTAAGCTGTATGGGTAATTCAGGTAGTAGTACACTTCTTTTTCAATCAGTATACAAATAAAGTTCTCTATTTTACAACAATAGTGACCATCTTTCAAATGAGACAGATGAATGAGGCTATGATCTCTCTGTAATTTGTAATATCTCACAGAACATGTTGTAAACCGGGGAACTTTTGTCTCTTTTGCCTGAAGCTTAGCTTGCTAGGACTGCAATCAATACATAATTTTACCTCCCATTTTGTAATATTTTCCAGAATTAAAATAACAAAGATATTTGAATTTGTTACCATTTTAGCTGTATGTGGCCTGATTTCCATATTATGGATGACACACATCTGACATCAGTGCTCCTATATAGATTATTTACAAATTTCTCTCTTTGCTTTCACCTTTGCTTTAATGTTTCTTGTCTTTTGACATTACACTAAACCTGCTCTTTTTCTTCAGAACACAATAAAATATTTTATCTATTGGAAAAAAAAAATGTGAATCTGAAAATTCAGTCAAAATTCGCTATTTGTATTTATGAGTACCCAATACCTTATACACCTACAATACCTGCAATTGTTTAGATATCAAGAAGCTTCAAAAACCTTAAGTAACTAAACATGAAACTTACTAATTATATCTTCAGGTTAACATTTTTCTGTAATCTGCTACACATTTGAGGCGGTATTTTAGTATTACAACAGGTTTATAAGGTAGAAAGGTATGATAACCTCCATTTTATTGGCACAAATGAAACGTTCCACTCACACAGGTTGCTTGAATTACATTAATTTCAGCTATTGTCAGATTAGGTCTTTTTTTAAAGTTTTAGACTTCAGATTTCTCCTGCAATTCCATCTGTGAATTGTTTGATGGCGTACTGAAGACATTAAGTGAGATTGATTTATAACACTATTCAGATTGCTAAAAAGCAACCATATTTTACTTCAGAAGCAGCACCACAGTGATGATGGGTGAAGTGACTTTTTTATTTTATACTCCTTAGAGACTGAAAAGTTAAAAAATGTGTTAACAGTTTCCCTAATCATCTTACTGTAAAGGTTTCATATCATTCTTCTAACCATTTTCCTTTTCTATGTTTTGCCTTCTAAGTTTCCATGACATTTTAAAAGTATGTCGATGAAACAGGTGTTTTAATAGTGTTCCTCACAGTGCCATGTAATAAAAACAACTCTGTCATGTTCAAAGCCCTCCCTCACTTTTATAGAAGAAAGTCACCATGTTACTCTTGAAGACTAGATTCTTCCTAATGTCTCTCTTAGTACCAGAGTTTCATTAGTCTTGTTCTTCATTCCATTTGTACAGTCCACATTTCAAGTTTTCAGATCTGTTCTTTTTTCAAATTAATTTATTAGTATGACATTAACCAACAGAAAAGATCAATACACTAATAATCATTATTTCTAATTCCAAATCAGAGTTCTGTAGTGAACTGATAAATAATGATACTATTATTTTGTCTGATTTTTTAAAATAACAGATATTTTATTTTCCTTGAAAATAATGATTTAAAATACTTTATCTGATTTGTACAACAAACAGTCACTGTGAGACTGTATGGGATTTTTCTCAGTAGATAATGACATCATAAGTTGTTAAAAACTACCATGTAAGCATTTTATTACTATTATTCCTTAAAACACTAATCAAGCATTTAACTAATATTTAAAACTAAATTCTAAATTTTATAACTGTATTAGGATGTAGGGCACAAGAGTGAGGGTTTTTTGTCCTTAGATATGATAATCCAAAATCTTTTTTATGGATAAGATATTCAGGGATGAATGATCCAATTATGACAAATTTTTTTCTATCTGTACTTTCTACCCTTGTTTCATACTTATTTAAACACATGGATAACTCTTAACTTAAAATAATAAAAGATTTAAAATACTAATTGAGGCAACTTAGATATCTGTCTTTTCTTGGAATTATCTTACAGCACGTCTCCAGCTAGGTAAGTATCGTCTTCTCCATTCTTCTAATATTAAAGGACGCATCTGTCACTAAATCTTCAATATAAAGCTGCTCGTTTTGTTTCCTTTCACTCACTGTGGAAGCAGAGCACAAAACAGTCCCTCTGGCATGTTCATCAAAACTGTGATGTCACTGATTAAAATGCAGGAAACTTTTATCTGCAGTCCGTCATGTCTTTATTGTTTGAATCTCATTAGCACTGTTTCTACTCTGTCTTTAGTATCAGTATTTTTGGTCTGCGTTTGGTTTTTGGTGGTTTTATTTCCCCACTTACAGGAAGCTAATTAAATAGTCAACCAAAAATACTGCGTATAACATTCTAATGTAACTTTTTGTAATAATATTTGAAGTATATCTTCTTAGCATTTATATAATTTTCTATCATTATATGAAGGTAAAGTACCAAACCTGGTATAAGTTAAAACTGCATGTATTTTTTGCAAAAATCTGCATTTAAGTTAAAACTGCATGTATTGTCCTTGTGAGTCTACAATCTTTTTAACAGAATATTCCAGAAGATAGTCTTTATATATCACAAAACATTAGCTTTTCCAACATGTTTCTTCATTTGATTGTTTAGTTCAGTGTTTAGTATAAGGTGCATTCCATTTTGATCAGGATTCAAGTGCCACACTTTTGCATGTGGTCCAATCACATAGTCTCAAATCATTAAACTTTTCTTACACTAGAAGTAAGATATCAAATCTATGATTTTCTTCCAAATTATAATAATGGTCTGAAGATTGAGGTAAATACATATATATTCTTAATCTACATCTACATATATATATGCATGTGCATGTAGGTGTGCATATATGTTTGCCTCTTTAAATCACTTTCACAATACTGTATCTTAGGGGGTTTGCAATTTTTAATCCAATTTGGTGAAGATTAATCTACTCTTACTCTCCTTTTCTCTTGTGAAATGAAACCAAATAATTTTCACAGCAGAACTTGAAGAAAATAATTAGTTATGCACTACTCTTTTTAAGATCCTTAATTCACTACTGAAAATATTAAAAAGACAACCTGTGTTGAATGTTTTTATAGTTATTGGAGTGAAATACTTACTATATCTGTTTATCTCATCTCTTCAAAAGTTTGGCATCCAAATATTGCAATGACTGTGAAAAAACACACATTTTTCCAAATCAATACATTTATTCACTTAACCCACAGCCATAACAAAGAAGTACCTACTGATCTCTAAACTAGACCTCACAGAATTTTCTCTAGCTTTTATGCAACTTTGCTTACAATAGTCTCTGAAGATCTTGTTATCATTAGATTACAAGTGTTAAACACCTTTAGAACAATGAGTGATTTGACTGTCTTTACAGCCATTTCTGAAGTAATTTTGTTTCTTATAGACCTCCTCAAAGACAAAACCCAACGTGATCTATACTGTGTTATTTTGGATAATTCATTTGCATGTATATATATACATAAAGTTTATATCTATTTAAGCCAAAACAGTCCTTATTGCAGAAAAATTCTTCAGCTGTAAGGCAAATATTGCATTTTGCAGTGTTTGGCCAGTGAACAAGGGAGTGTGTTTCAAGTTCAGCAGACTTTGTATTGATTACTTTTTCTGGAACAGCTCTTCCTGTGCAGCTTGTCAACTATATTGGAAGATGCTGTGTTGCATTAGCTGATCCTTAATGTGAGTAAATAAGAAAGTGGTGTAAGCAGGAAATACAGAATTTAAATACCTTTTAAAAAAGACTGGCTAAAGACTTTAGGGGGTTTTCTTTTTTCTTCCTTTTAGTGTAACAAGTAGCAATTTGAAGGCCTTCTTTTTTACCTTTTTAATTTTATTTTATTCCATTACAAATTATATATGGTTTTCATAGCATTCCTTATAAATATATTTCTTAAAATAGCTTGAAATACTAATGTCAAATCCAAATGGAATCTGACCCCAAGTATTTACCCTTTAGCACTATAATTTGTAGATATTAAAAATGTTTTGTAGTTTTGTCCAGTAATTTAGTTCCATTCCTTTTGAAAGTAGTTACATACATTAGGAGACAAATTATCTGCAGAAGTAAATCCACTAAATCCTTTGGAGTTATGTTAGCAAAGAATTTAACTTACAATATTCACTTTCAGTGAATCAAATCCAGTAAAAGCTCTCAATCTGTATTTCATTAAAAGAAATCTGTCATTTGGCCTTTAGCTTACTGCTCTGCTTTCTACAGATAGCTTTTTCTGAGGATGTTCACAAGGTATTGTTTAAAATCTATGAGTAATACATGAAAATGACAGTATAAACTTAACCTGAGTTCACTTTTCATGAACTCCTATTGGAAAACATTTAGTGTTTAAATTATTATTTCTGTCATGTTCTTGTGGTATAATATCCTCTTGTAAGATTCTGAAGTAATAGACCATAATTACATTTAAAATTGAAACAAGTGAAAATTCCAGTTTTCTGTGGATGAAAAGAAAGAGTGTGCATTTTCTAAGCTGCTTGTGGCTTGAACAGGACAAAAATCATCTATGTTTACATTAAGAAATTGGATATCTCAGGATGAGTGAAGTAAGAGACATGGGAGAAAAAAATACATCAAAAGTCTAAAGCTTGAAGCATTAAGACTTGTATAATGGAAATCTATCTGATCGTTCTTGTTTCATGTTAAAATTATGAAGACTGTTTCTTGAAAAACAAGGAGCAGGAGCGTGATTTGAATTTGGAGGGGGTGGAAAAGAAGGGGAATTTTTGTGGTGATTTATTTTCTCAGTAAATCAATGCATGAGATCATCTTTTCTTACTTCTGATACTCCTGAGTTAAATACAGCTTATAGTTTACTTTTAGGCCTATCATATAATATTTAGACAATGGCTTTATTCTAACAATAGGTAGACATATTGGGTTGACACTGTGGACCTACTCACTCACTAGTATCTTCATTACAGTAAACAAAATGAAAAAATGCCCAACATAGCAATACATCTTATAGTTTATGAGACTGGCAACAAGGCATACTTTCCTTCCATATGAGTAGAACTAAATGCTGTGTGTAACTTGCAGCTTAAAAGAAGCACCGACTAAAAAGTACTTCAAATCAAGAATGTTTTAACATGAAGATTTGGTCAGAATAATTTTATTTACTTTCTAACATGCTATTAGATTACCTTTTGTTTAACACTGTGTGTGTTACTTAGAAGTACTTTGATACAAGAACCTTCAGTATGAGAATTGAAAAAGGCAGGTAAGATGTCAGGAAAAAACTGTAAAAGGGAAAAAAAGTTTAAACAAATGTCAAGAAGTATCCTTGGAAATTCCTGATATCTGAACTTGTCAAGTTGTTCAACATTCTGACATAGAATAAATAAAGACATTTGAATGAATATAACGTCTTTACAAAGAGCGAGTAGGGCTTCTTGTGATGGTTTAACCTTGTCTGGGTGCAAGGTGCCTACCAAGTCATTCTATCACTCTACATTCTCAACTAGACAGAGAGAGAGAGAAATATGAAAAAAAGGGCTCATGAGCTGAGATAAGGACAGGGACATCACTCAGTAATTCCTGTCACAGGCAAAACAGACTCAACTTGGGTCTGATTTATTAATGAATAGTCAAAACAGCAAGGAAATCAGAAAAAAAAAATCATAAAATATCTCCTCCACACATTTCTCTTCTTGATTTTCTACTACCTCCCTATTGGCAACACAGCAGAACGGGGAATAGGGTTACGGACAATTCGTTACAGACTGACTTTGCCACTGCTTCCTCTCAGGGGGAGGCATCATCACACTTCCCATTGCCACAGGGCAAAGTTCCCCCTACAAGAAATAGTCCTCCAAAAACTTCTCCAAGGTAGGTCCTTCACACAGGCTACAGTTCTTCATGAACTAATGCAGTGTGGGTCTCATCAATGGAAGTCCTTCAGAAATGAACTGCTCCAGTGTGAGTCCTCCATAGGATCACAAGTTGTAATAGCAAAACTGGTCCAGCGTGGGCTTCTTTCTCCGTGGTTTCGCAGGTTCTGCTCCAGTGTGGGCTTCCCACCAAGTCAAAACATTCTTTGGGTACCCACCAGCTTCAGTGTGGGGCTGTGAGTGGATCTCTGCTCCCCCAAGTTTCTAATTTTTTGTTTCGTTGGCTTTTTGAATAGTGAGTGCAGCTCTTCTTCCAAAAATTACTTTATAGAACAGAAAAATATCAGAAAGATTTTTGAAATTACGAATGGCTTCTGCATGAAGAACAACCAAGTAATCTAGGATACTATACCCTAGGAGAGAGACAGCTAAGCTAAGGACAGTTTTGTTAAACAGCTACAAAACTGTAAATGAAACAGAAAAAAATATGTATTACCTTCTCTTTTGGCAATAGTAACCATGCAGTATCAAATGAATGCAGAAGGAACTGATTAAATAGAAAGAAAGGATGATGTTTTCTTGTACCTTTGATGGCAGACACTTGGACAGGGTGCATGCCGATTGCTGGCATGGGTTCAAACAAGGCTGAACTGATAGAGAAGCAGAGAGACAGAAATGCTCTGAAGCTTTCCAGATACATATAAACTACATCTGGCCTAGCAAGTTTAGCACATAAACTTTTGCCAGAGACATGGAGGATATTCATGGAAAAAAATGTACTTTTCTGTACATCACTTATGGCCATTACACAGAACACAGACTTGAACTGGATAGAAACTTATTTAATCACTGTGCAGTCATTTGCATATTATATCTTTTTAAAAATTATGTTAGACTCATCTGTATTACAATATCCACAAAATCTTTCAAACTCAATTGGTGAAACTACAAGCTGGTCAGTCTCATCCTCATCCCTGGAGAGATGGTGGAAAAACTCGTCCTGGATGTTGTTTCTAAACATATGAAGGTAAAAAATGATTATCAGGGGGAGTCAACA
>WBNH01000909.1:549-52144 GCA_013401255.1 Urocolius indicus
TGTGAGCTCTTGTGAGCTGTGTGAGCTCGTGTGAGCTCTTGTGAGCTCTGTAAGCTCTTGTGAGCTGTGTGAGCTCCTGTGAGCTCGTGTGAGCTCGTGTGAGCTCGTGTGAGCTCGTGTGAGCTCGTGTGAGCTCGTGTGAGCTCGTGTGAGCTCGTGTGAGCTCGTGTGAGCTCGTGTGAGCTCGTGTGAGCTCGTGTGAGCTCGTGTGAGCTCGTGTGAGCTCGTGTGAGCTCGTGTGAGCTCGTGTGAGCTCGTGTGAGCTCGTGTGAGCTCGTGTGAGCTCGTGTGAGCTCGTGTGAGCTCGTGTGAGCTCGTGTGAGCTCGTGTGAGCTCGTGTGAGCTCGTGTGAGCTCGTGTGAGCTCGTGTGAGCTCGTGTGAGCTCGTGTGAGCTCGTGTGAGCTCCTGTGAGCTCTTGTGAGATCCGTGAGCTGTGTGAGCTCTGTGAGCTCTGTGAGCTCTTGTGAGTTGTGTGAGCTCTTGTGAGCTCTTGTGAGCTCTCGTGAGCTCCCTGAGCTCTCGTGAGCTCTTGTGAGCTCTTGTCAGCTCCCTGAGCTCTTGTGAGCTGTGTGAGTTCCGTGAGCTCTTGTGAGCTCGTGTGAGTTGTGTGAGCTCTGTGCACTCTATGAGCTGGGGAGGGCATTCGGGGCAGCCGGGTATCGAGGGCGAGGGGCGCCGGGCAGGTGCTGAGCAGAGCCCCTGGGAGCAGCGGGGTCTGGGCTGGGGAGAAGCGCAGGGAGAATGAACAATCCCGTGCTCCTGGCGCCCAGCCTCGGCCCAGCCTGCCCTTGCTGTCCGGCAAGCTCGGAAAACAAGCGTGTAAACGCATGTTACCTCTGCCTCCAGTTTTGCTCTCTGGCCTCAGCTGAACACACACACACACACACACACACACACACATCCCTGCCCCGTAAGAGCCTCAGGAGCCGGTGCTGAGCTCCCACTGGCAACCTGCCCTGGGGCTTGCTGAGATCTGCGTGCATGGCATTGTCAGGAGCTTGCTCAGCATTAGTAACTTTACCGTGGCAAAGTTGGAGCGCTTTTTCCCTGTGCACGGGAGGTGGATTTGCTCAGAAAAAGGACAAAGCCCCTTTGAAGTGGCCTAGTGACTTGATTCAGTCGAGGTTTCTGATCATCCAGGCTGAGAACGCTGGAGCTGGGATGTTTGCAGCCTTTGGAAGTGATGAGCTTATGGGGACTGATGGAGGTGCTGGAGTCACCGTCCCTGGAGGGGTTTCAGCGTGGATGCTCCACTCAGGGCAATGGACTGGTTGATTGATAGGGCTGGGACAAAGGCTGCACTCCATGAGCTGAAAGGTCTCTGCCAGCTGAAACGATTCTATGATATCCCGTGTTGATGGTCTGTGTCTTGTTCTCCGTGGCTTGCCAGTGTTGACTGTTATCTTTAAAAGGCTTTATCGGTCTTTGCTTCATTCCTCCCTGCAGATAGATGACTTTTGGTGAGACCAGGCTTTGTCACTGAAGAAAGCAATAGTGGGAGAATGATTGTGTGTGGTAGATCTCTGCACTGTGGCTGCTGGGTCGATGCCTCCCTGGGAGTGTGCCGTGGCAGCCCCTTGGCCAAGCTCGGTGCTGCTGCTCTCCAGTTGCCGCTGGCTCCATGGACCAGCGGGAAAGGGCAGGTTCACGTCATCCACCGACTTCTGCCAGTTGTCTTTTGAGGTATTAGCTGTCTTTGAAATACCCCTGCACGTTTGTCTTGGATCTGAAGCTGTTACCTGAAAATAATAGCTCCTTGGAAAGATATGTAGATGCTCGGGCTCGTAAACTGCTGAGCGCGCCAGCCTGACACAACGACAGCTCTGCGTGGCAGGGCAGCACTGCGGAGCGACTCCCTGCACAAAGGAGTGATTCAGAGCTCTGTTATGACAGCTTCCAGTGTGTAGGCTGGTGCTGGTTTATGTTGCTCATTAGTCCCCCTGTACTTCAGAAGTGTTTGTTGTTTCAGGGTAAGCCTACGAGAGTTCCGTTGCAGCAGACGACTCCGAGCATCCCTCTTTGGTTTGTAATAGACTTGGAGATTTTTCACTTCCACAGCTGAAGACTCAACTGGTTCCTTTCGAAGCAGGTTCGAGCAGTCCTTAATGCTTCGAAGAGCTGAAGCTGTCCCCAATTATATGAAGGGAAATTACTTCCAGTGAGGCCCTGTGAAAAATGGGCTGATTTCACCCAGTTTATTCCATGTTTTGGTCGCATGGTTGCCCCACTGGCTGATGTAACACCAATTTATGCCTCTCTGTATGGGGGGATGTGCATCATCCACATAGGTGGGTGTGAATGGTGAGGCCAAAGCTGAGATGGCTGGGTAAAGCTGATCTCTGTTCCTCACTGCTGGGGAGGGAGGGAGGGAGGGAAGAGGGTAGAAGTGCTGCCAGCTTGAGCTTTACAGATCCCACTTAAAAGGAGTGTGAAAGGGCTGCCTGTCTGAGAAACTTCATCCCTGCCTCCTGTCCCCACCCAGTGCTATTTCCTCGGGGGTGGAAAGAAACTGAATCCTTTCACCATTCTTCTGAGGTTTTTTTTCCTCCAGGTTGAGGTAACAGTTACATGCTCTGTCTTCTGATGGTGATCTGAAGTGTCTCCCAACGCAGGGTGGGGGGAAGCCACGGAAAGCAGCAGACAGTAAAAGTGATAGTTGTTAGCAATTCCACAGTTACCCAGAATGTTGTATCTGAAAATGGAATTGTCTGGTTTTTGCCAACTCCAGCTGGCTGCTGGTGCTTGGAAAATAATCTGAGCAGCCTGTTCAGTAACTTCAGTGCTCTGAAGAGCGAGACACACGCTTGCTATCGGCAGCAGTGTAGGCTGGGAACTTTTAACACCGGGTTCTGTGGAGCACGAAGCCTTGAGGGCATGGTCCTGGCTGTCAGAGGTGATGCCTCATTCTCTGATGTGACGCTGGTGATCTGTGTGTTTGTGATTCAGGCTGTGTTTAGGAGATGGTGTTCTTCCAGTGAAGTTAGGAGCGCTCTCTGTACGAGAGGCGAATGTGACACGCTTGCTGGTGGTTCTAACTTGGGAAGGTGGTTGGGGAAAGATTGGCTTATTGTTCTGTGAGGCTGTTTTTGGTTCAGACCATTGCTGATCAGCTTTTACTGGTTGGCTTTGGAGGGGAGAAGGTTGCCTACCTGTTTCCTTAACACTTGGGAAATGGCTGTGGAGGTGTTCTGTTAAATTCAGGGTGCATCATCTTAATAAAGTGGGGTTTTTAGCCTCTGTCCTACATGATGAGGCCTGCAATGTAGAGAAGGGGGCTCCTGGCCTGCTTGCCAGAGGATGGCAGCTTCCTGGGCAAGGTGGGATTCTTGGTAGCACTTGGTGCACAGCTGAAGCTGCATCCCTGTGCACTCTTCAAAGCCATTGGCATCCCATGATCCGACGCCACAGACAGAGAATCAGCAGCACTGCCTGGAGCCACCTGCAAGTAGTAAGAATGAGCAGGTACAAATCCGTGTGGAAACTTCCACCAGTCCTTTCTCTGCTGGGAAAAGTGGTGCAAGGTTTATTTATTTAATTTTTTTTTAATTAGGAGAAACTGAACGTCGTATAATTAGTGGAAACCATTGTGCAAGGAACAGAGGCACCTGAGCACTTGTCCTGGTATGATAATCTGTGATGGTTACATTAATATCTGAACATGTGCTGTAGTTAGGGACAGTTGGACTTGTTTAAGGTTGTGGTAACATTTTCTTTCCTGTGGAGACTGCCCAGTTCTGTGCAATGGATGACTTACTCTCTCTGTGCAAGGAGTGGCAGCCAGGGTTGCCCTGGACTCACTGCTGCTGTCCTTTCAGCAGCAGAGAGGGGATGTGCCACCAGTGCCAGTTACTAACTGAAGGAATGAAGTAAAAGCCAGGGGTTTGGTAGCTTAATTTCAACCAAAGATTCCGGGGCACTTGTCTGTTGAGCTTCTTAGGCAAAAGTAAAACCCCCTTGTGCTGCTGGTGGCACACGTTGGTTTGTAAATGCGACAAAGAAAGTACTTGTTTGACCCTCTGCTCAGTGAAGCACTTTGTCAGCCACACTGATCACAGTGCTGTGACCCGTCAGGAGAATCGTTCCAGCGTTGCTGCTGTTGGCTGCACATAAGTTACTTGCCCCTCTCCCCCAGCTCCCTCCTGCAAGGGGACTTGACAATGCCATCTTCAGGCAGCACAGCTGAGAGGCAGCAGCACTGTGAAGCATTAAAACGTCAAACACTGGGCTGACTGTGGTTATTCTGCAGTGTGTTTAGGTTCCAGGAAGCTTTATTAAGGCTCCTACTGATGTGTGTGTGTGTGTGTGCCTTGAAAATAACCCTCCTTGTGATTTGTCTGCGTGTAGTTAAATAGCATGAGGTGCTTGTTTGTGTGATGTTTGTGGTTGAGGTTGGAGATGCACAAGGTTAGGCGAGACGGGTAATTTGTGGTTCAGCAAAAGCTTTGTGGTGCAGTCTGTTTTACAGGTGCACTGTAATTTCCAGGCTCCTTGAAAAGGAGTATTTATCAGTGCCTTAGCATTTTGGAATGCAGCAATTCAAAATATGCCTGAAATTGGCAGTGCCTGTGTGCAGGTTAAATGCCCTCAGCTGATTTGTAGCCATCATTATGCAGATAAGGCTGTTGGAAAGTGCATCTGACCTTTTTGCTCAGGTGCAACTTGTGTACACTTTGTCAGCATGTTAATATTTATTAGCAGGCAAATGCTGGTGAGGTCTCAGAGGCTGCTGCTGTCTCCGTGCTTTGATTACTTGGTTGTGGCTGAAACAGGATGGAGTTGGGCTGTAAGCTGGTGTTCTCTCTCTCTTGTGTGATGTGCGTGAGGAGTGTAGCAGCCACGTCAGGTTTCATCACCCTAATGCATTGGTGTTAATAAATAGGAGCACACAAATCAATCTGTCCTTGCCTGGGAAATTGGGAGTGCAAGCTAATGGCTTGCCTGGAGTCCCGAGGAAGGCAGGGTGACAGGCAGCTTTTAACAGCGGACAAAGGCAGCTGGACTCTGACCTTGCTGTGGCTTTCTCCCCTATTAAAGGGGAAGTGCCTTCTCCTGGACAGCAGCAGGACCTGGGCTTTCAGGGCTCCCTTTTACTTTTGTGGTGGAAGCTGTGATGCTTCCGTTGCCGTGGAAGGGTGGGATGTGCTTTGAGGTGTGTGAGTCTGGCCCTGCTTGACATAAATTGTACTCATCAGAGTGTTTGAAGATGCAGCTGCAATGACCTTGGTTTGTTTTCGGAGCGTATCACAAGTAGTTCTGATCACTGTGATTAGTGCCCAGGTCAGTCTGTATCTCAGGGCAGAGAACTTGGTGATTGATGTTTTGTCATCAGAGTGCTCTCGAGTTGGACGTTGTCAGTGAGACACGAGGGAATCGTGTCTCAGAGCAAAGGGGAGAGTATTTTAGCTGTCTCTGCATCCTTCAGGAGCTGCACGTGGAGTCCTTCGATGCTTCCACTGTAGCTCCAGTGCTGTTGCAGTTGATGCTGGGGGCTTTTCACTGCACCCCAGCCAACGCAGAGGAGAGAAACTGGCTTTTGCTTTTAGTTACCTGTAGCTCTGTAGATAGAAATGTACCATTCAGCACAGATTCAGAGCCCTGATGCTGCTTTTGAGAGCGCCATTGGACATGTCACGCAGATCGCTAGAAGGACATTTGAATTCTTCCTTGGGATGTGCTGACCTGTAGTGGGAAGGAAAATGCCTTAAAAAGAGGATGAAAACACAAACGTTTATGGTGAGGCTTTAGGTGGTTACTGTTTGTTTAATTTTAACCAGTTTGTTAGGAGACCCTGTCTTGGTTACAGGATGCAGTTCCATTTGAAGGAGGCACGCTGCGGCATGGCTGTTGATCAGAAATGACACCAGCCTTTTGAGCAGTGCATTGGCAGAGCAGTCCTAGGAAGGCTGTTAACGCTTCCATCACAGCTTTGACTCAGCCTCTCCCACTCTCTACCATGCGACAGTTTTCCTTAGGTGGAGGAACTGCAGTGAATGAGACGATAAAACGACGTGGTGCTGCGTGTGGGAACCTGCTGGGTGAGACATCAACTCTGAGTTCAAGCCGTGTCTGTTCTGCCTTTCTGTGGGACTAAACAGCACGTTGCACTCCAGCAGTTTCAGATGCTGAAACGTGGAAATGGGAACTCACACACAGTCTGATAAGCTGTGCTTATAAGATATAAATGCCCCTTCCTTCTCCCCATGTGAACTAACCCTTTCCCAGCCCTGGTAGCTGCAGGATTCTCTAGGCATCTGCAGGTGAAGCAGACGGGCACTGGCTGCTGTGGAACTGTCCTGTCAGGGGAAGCTGCACCTGATGTATGGCTCGAAAACAACCATTTCCAACACTCAAACCTCTCCTTTCATTTGTCATTCCGTGCAGCCTGTAAATAAATCAAGACTTGCTTCAAAAGCAGTCACCAGTGTGTGCTGCGTGCAGGCACGGGTGTGTCTGCTCAGATGGTTCTTTTGATCACAAATGTACTCTGACCTGTGCGGGAAGAGCACGAGGAGGGAATGTGCAGGCTCCTGGATGCACTGAGCCTGCCTGTGCCCAGCTTATGTGACACATGTACGCTCTCCAAGTAACTCTCCTTGGTCAGCGAGTGCTGTTCTTGCTGCAGGAAACCCTCAGGAGACCTCAGCTGCAGAAGTTAGTATCTTGTGACAAAGGTGGGCTTAAAATCCATCGTTACTGTTGTCACCTTTGACAAGAACGATTCCATCTGGTGGTCTCCACGGACTTCTGAAACTGCATTTTTGCTGCAGCCGTTTCAACCACTCCTGAAAAGGTAATGATACTGCTGGTTCTGTTTAGCTGGTTTCATGACCATTTGCTGTGTCTGTGAGCCCTTTGCTGCGAGTGGTTGATGGCAGCTCTTTGCTCTCTGTGCTTCATGCGCTTATGTCACCCGTTAATGGCATTAGAGGAGGATGTGTCTGTCCCCTCTGGATTTGTGTGCCAATAGGATTATCTGCCTAGCCCCCAGCAGTGACGAGGAGCTGCGCTCACTTTCACAGGTTTATGTCAGCTTTCAGGCTGAGAGGTTTAAGAACTGCTTTGACTTCCAGGCGGTGTTTCCGAAGCGAGTTGGGTGACTGCTGAAGATTGTGCTTGCGTTGTTTAAATAAGCTGTCTGTCGTGTAGTCCGTGTTCTGCAGCCGTGTAGGCAGAAGTGTTCTGAGTGTCTGGATGAGCAATTCCCAGTTTTGGGTGGAAGCTTCCTGAGCAATCCCATTTCAGCGACAAGTAAACTCATCGCATTTAATTTCACTGCAGTATGAAGAGGGGTGGGTTTTTTTTCATGGCCTTGGCCCTGTGTTGCCTTTTTAGAAGTCTGTGCATCCTCAAAATGGGAATCAGACCTCACTGACTGTGCTCAGACTGCTGACCAGAGATACCGTCTTGCTGGCATCAGAAGTCTTGTGAATTCCCTTCTGACTGCTAGGATTTCACTCTGGAGAATATTTAGATTGAGGAAAAAAGCTCAGCAGGAGAGCTGCTGGGATTAAAGGGTGTTACGGATTGCTTTCCAAAGCCATCAGCGTTCATCTTCATTTCTCTGCTGTGCTCTGAGTCCCTGTGATAGCTCCACTGGGTTTCTCTCCATGTGTCTTGGGATCACTAATAAAGCACTTTTCCTCGCTGGGGAGCCCTGGGTGGCAGAGTGTGCAGCTCTACTGTGTGTGGCTTCGTGTTTTGGTTGAGAGGGAAACCATGCCTGGTAGCTCCAAGCTCAGCTTCCCTAAGCATAGTGCTGTTTTATTGACAAAATATATGTCCTGTAATAATAAACTTTGTACATCAGCGTTTGCTAATTGCTTCTCTAGTTGTCAGCAAAGTACAAGGAGGTATTTATTTCTGTAGCCTATCAGAAGCTGCTGACAGCCCCTCGTGGCTTTCACTGCCAGCAGCCCCGAGTCCTCCCCTCTGATCTGGGTAGCACTAGAACATCTTGTCTTGCTTTGCTCAGGGCAGTGAGAGTAATTAGTCTCGGTGCCAGATATGCCCTAAGTGTAAATTACCTGTGGTGGCAGCCATTAGTGTTCTCACTGCTGTCCTCTTTAAATACTTAATTGGAATGATGGATGAGGAACGGGATGGCTTTTGAAGGCTGTAGTTTCGAGGAGTCTCCTGCAAACTTTGCCTCTGAACTGGGCTGTGTGATCTTCCTGGGTAACAACCGAGAGGGATGATGCTGTTCCTCTGCTGCCTGCGTTGGTGCTGGCTGAGACAGCCGTGGTGTGCAGCACAGGACAGTGTGGTGATGTGGTGTGGATGGTCCAAGGAGCTTTAAAAGATGAGGATTTCAGATGGGAAAGGCAGCTTGATTTCTGCTCTGTGAAACATCTGGTAAGATAAGGGAGGCTGGGTTCAGAGAGTCGATGTAGATAGTTGTTCATGCAACATGTAGTTAAGTTGTACAGCCCCTTACCAACGAGTGTTGAGGATGCAAAAAGCCTACCTGGACTTGAGGGAAAAACGGGCGAAGTTAATAGAGGAATTGGTTCACAATGTTTAATGAGTGTGTAGGCAGCATCTCCTTAGCCCAGGAAGTTTAACTCATTGATTGAAAGAAAGTATTCTGTGCTTGTTCAGTTTCTGTTCTTGTTCTGAGCACGCTGGTGTCTGTGTGTGTGTGTGTATGCACATCTCTGCAGCACTCCTGAAGCTGCTGCAGTACCAGATGGACGTCCAGAGTGGGTGCAGACACACAGTGTATCTGCTCAATATAAAGCCCTTCAACTGAGAGCACACCAGCTACCAGCTGATGGAAGGAGCCGTGCTTGTGATCCTAGCCAGACGGTGGAGGTGGGCTGCTCCTTGTCTCTGGAGACCTGGAGTTGGGAGGAATTCGTGGTAGGCTGAGCTTAGGGAAAACAGATGGTCTGTGTTAACAGAAGAGGGGCAGCATTTGCCTTGGCTGGGCATCAGTGGTGGGCTTGGCCATTCAGCACCTCCCAGCATCTGCACTGCTGCTGTACCTGGTGATGGGCTTTGTTCTGAAAAGACAAATCTGGGGTAGGTTTCAAACTTTGGTTGCACTAAAAATATGCAACAGAAGCATGTTTCATTAGTCTCTGCCCTCGGAGCTCTCTGTAGAGTCAGCTGCCTTGGAGAACAGTTTAATTGGTGTGAGTTTGTAGCTGGGCTGTGTTTACTGAAGCTGCTCAGTGCTGATGGAGACATGAAAGCTGTTTTTCCCCAGAGCTGCTCTCTGTGCTTACTCTGAGCTGGGTAGGGCTGGGGACTTGTGGTCAAGACTGTCTTGAGCATACTGTCAGCATGAAGAGGATGCAGGATGAGTGCAGCTCCCGAGGAATGGCTGCGGGCAGATGTAAGTGGAGCCAGTTGAATCCTTTGGGATAAATAAATGAAAGAGTGTTCACCTGGGAGGCTGAGTCTTACACAGATGTTTTCTTACCAAGCTGAATGCGCTTAGGTGGGGTTATTCCTGCTGTTGCTGTCACCGGTGAAGTGTATGGGGTTTTTTTTTTCGTCCCCAAATGTCATTTTTAGCCTGAGAGGACAGACCTGGTTCTACTTAGAAGATGACTTGAGACGACACAGTCGCCACACTGTTTTGGAGTGGCTTTGTCACAGGGACACTAATTGCAGAGAGGTCTTGGAAGGTCCTTCTGAGAAACACGCTGGTGCTGCAGGGCCAAGGGCTGGTGCTCACAGCGAGGGGTGTGGAGCAGCTTAGAGGTTGCTGGGAAAGGAGGGTGAGTTCGTGCACATACAAATGCGAGTGATTCAGAACAAATCTCTTTACTGAGAAGATGCATTTATGAGGTGGTTTGCAGGCTGCTGTGCCAGTCCTCCCGGGTGTGTGTGTGCGCGTACGTGGCTTTTCTGTTTCCCTGCTGCAGACAACACAGCATTGCTCGTGGCGTTGACCTAGTCCTCTAAATACAGCACTGGGGACATCTCCATTTAAATTTAAAACTCGTGAAAGGAGACTCCGCTGTTAATCATTATGCTGTCTGTGTAATGTTTGCACAGCCTCTGCGACTCCTCTCGTTTCACATATTGGGAGACAGCCTGGCAGCAGCCGTAAGCTGAAACCAGCTCCGGTTCCGAACGGGTTTAACGCTGCAAAAAGGAGGATGGTTGGGGTTTGGTGGTTTTGTGGGTTTTTTTTTGGTCAAAGCAGTGGCATGTGTGTTTTCTAATTTGAAATGGGTTCCATTTCTGTCAAAATAAGACGGTGCATTCCATCTGCTCCGCAGTTGTAACTGTCTGAAGGCTGATCCTCGGTCTGCGGTGGGATGGGGGAGGGAAGAGTATTTCAGTCCTGGTGCGTTATTAGTGGCGATCCGTCTGACCTTCCCTCGTGTCACTGGAACAGTTAATTTGACTAACGTGTTTGTTATTTTAAAGCGACTGTTTGCATGTCTG
Organism: Urocolius indicus; assembly: GCA_013401255.1. Classification (NCBI taxonomy): domain Eukaryota; kingdom Metazoa; phylum Chordata; class Aves; order Coliiformes; family Coliidae; genus Urocolius; species Urocolius indicus. The sequence continues at coordinate 10,952 of WBNH01000909.1, forward strand.
CAGGACACCACAACGCCGTAGTAAAGTTTCATGCCGTGCTTGTCTCCTCAGTTAACGCGCGCCCCGAAATGCCTTACTCAGGGCCCGAGCACGCAGGGAATGTGCTCATAGCTATTGCTTGCTATTGCCTGGCTATCAAGTGCTGGATTATCAGAAAATAGAATGTGGGCTGATGAGACAGTCTACGTATTGTTTACAAGATATTCCAGAGCTGGGCAATATGTGCTTGTGAGTCTGACTCGCTCTGGCAGTCTGTCCCGGCTCAGAAGCGGGTGCGAGGGTGCGCTGAGGATCGCCAGGGAAGGGACTGGCTGAGAGGGGCACCAGACCCCGAAGGGCATCACCGGCTGGGCAGCCTCTGGCTGGGGGTAGCCTGTGTTTTTCCTAACAGTTATGAAGTCTGAAGATGATCCTGAAGACGGGGAAAATATGCTGGAGGATCCAAGCTAATTGAAGGATGGAACAAAATGAAGCCGGGGTGGTGGAGAGAGAGCGCGCTTCTCCCAGCAGCCCGTTTGAACTCTGGCTCGGTGCTTTGTGAGCTGTAGTGGTTTGTAACTTGATGCGAGATAAACTGATTGCTTCTGGCAGCGATAAGCTGCGAGCTCTATGATGACTTGCTGGTTTTCTTGTGCAGCTAAGGACACAGTAGGTATCTTGGATTTCCTGCCAGTGGTGGCAGCACACGACTGTAAACGTGCGCAAAGCTGGAGTTCTGTGAATGTCTTGTGATCGTTTCTCTTTAAATGTTCTTTCTGCCTTTAGCAGCTCTTCCTGTGAGGAATCTTCCTTAAATGTGAAATGTTGGGATGCCAGTGTTTTGTTTAAGTACATGTGAGGAGATGGATACCATTCACTTCAGTGTTAGAACCAGAGGTGAATTGAGATGGTATTTTTCTATAACACAATGCTCCTGTTACTTGGGAGGTTTGTGGCAGGGGAGCCAGGAGTGGCTGGAGAAGGCTCTTCTGTGGGTTTCAGTGGGTTTGTGCTGGCAGGTGTAAGCTGCAAGCGTGGAGCTCAGCAATCCCAACCCAATGGCAGAGAGACGAGATGTGATCTGCTTTCCTCTGAGGATGCAAAATGTCATATGTGAAGGAATGTAGAGGGAACAGAGCTTGGTGCTGTGTATGAACAGCCTCTAAGGTATTTAAAAATAAAGCATACAACTTGCATAATGTGGTGACTTAGCAGGGGAAACTCTGCCAAGCTGCAGGGGAATTCTGCCTTTCCTCCCCCTGGCAGTGCACGGAGCTTTTGCTGTCACCAATGCAATGCCCTCGTGGTGCCAACCAGGCTGGCTTGCCTTTTAGCTAATGAGTGTTTGAATTGATTGACAGATCCGTGCTGCACTTTAGCTGGGTGACACTGATGGTTGTCATTTCATTAGTTCTTGTTGCTTTTAGCAATCGCTGTCCTGAGTAAGCTATTGGTAAGACTTTGTGATGACTATAATCTTGTTTAATGGGAGGATGGGAAACAAAGGGAATCGTGCTTACGACTCCAGGGAGAACAAGCTCCAGGTTTTGGGGTGAGCTGCTTGGTCAGCGGCCTGAAATTCTAAGTTTGAAGGAAAAAGTGGAGTGGTCTATTTATAAGTGACCTGTGCTTCCTTTGCACTCAGCTGCTTTGGTAGTTGCAGGCAATTGAAGGCCATAAAGTCTGAATTTCTTTCTACAGCTCAATAGGTGTTGGTCTCTTCAACATCCCCTTTAGCTAAAATGTGACCCTTTGAGCAGCTGGGAAAGCTCTGTCCTGCTGAACAGTTTTAGTGCATCCGTTTGATGTTAAAATCTGAAAGCTGCTTGGGAGCTGGTTCAGGTCTGTTCCTAAGAATGGCTAAATGCACTGAGCTCAATGGAGTGTATGTCTGTGCTGATGTTCTGTGGGTCCCTACTTTGTTCAGTATTAGGTTTCCTACTCCGCAGGGCTCTGGGGTACATGGGATCTGCTGCTATCCCTTGCTGGGGGTCAGATCAGCGAGCTGCTCCCATGGTGGCTCTGTGGGTGCTTGTTTGGGGCTCAGCCCGTTGGGTAGCTGCAGGGTGAGCACGCTCCCCTGGCCCAGGGTGTGCAGAGCACAGGGAGGGATGCTGCTCTTGGCAGCAGCCTGTGAGTACCTGGGCTGGGAAACATCGTCAGATTCTGCAGCTCTGTGAGTGCACAGGAAAACCCGTGTGACTTCCAGTAAAGCTGGGGAGCTGCTGGTGACAAATGGGAGCTTGGCTCAGAGAGGGCTAAGTTTAGTACTTATTCCATGTGTTGCTGAATTCATGAACGTTGAAATCTGCTGTTGGTTCCATCTGCTCCATAACTGCCCTGTTTAAATATTTCACAAAGCTCACCTGTTGAGTTCTCTGATGCCTTCACTGTATGAGGGCTGACAGAGGGGAAGACTCTAGCTGCTATGTTTGATCTATGCCCTTCCTTATCAAATTGTCTTTTAATGAATACTGAAAAGATTACACTGAGGGTGATTAGATTGGAAGCTCTTAGCAGTGCTATTTTGGGCTCTGTTACTTGCAGTCCTCGCTTATCTGTTCCTTTGCATCTTGTTTATGAATTGGTAAGTTTTGAGGCACCTACTGGTATTTAATATCTAGAAACGAACCACTTGATTGCTTTGTTTAGACTGTTACAGTTCAAATGATGGCTGATAAAGATGAATGAGGAGCCCTCCAGTCTTCATGCAGGTAATGGAGGTAACTGCCTTGCTGATGTGAGAGCAGTGCTTAGTTTGGGAAGCTGTTTGAAAACTTTCTCTAAGGATGAGGATAGGGAATTGCTGTGTGTGGCTTTCATTTGAGCCCTGTTAGAACAAAGCAGAATGAGGAAAGCCAAAGCAGTTTGATCCTGAAGTGGCTTAACCAGGCTGTTAGAGAACACTGTGCCTTCAGTGCTAACAGCCTGATTGAAATGCTGCAGTGACATCTCAACAGATACAACTGTTTTGCAAACCAGGATTTGTTCCATCTCCCCAGTTGCATATGATTCAGCTTTTTACTGAAGTCCCTTTAGTGGATCAATAATGTACTTACTTGCTTTGCTAATTCTCTTAACACAGCTAAACACCGACTGGAGCAAGTATGATGACAGGTTAATGAAAGCAGCTGAAAGGGGTGATGTGGAAAAGGTTTCATCAATCCTTGCCAAAAAAGGAGTTAGTGCTACCAAGCTGGATGTGGAAGGGAGATCTGCGTAAGTAACTGCTGCTACCCCAGTAAGGGCTTTGGGAAGCTACTGAAAGTTACTCAGTTCCTGAATCTGGTGGCTGCTCTAAACTTCTTGATATATAAACACATGTAATAAATCTAAGTGATACATCATCTTAGATTCTAGCCTCATCTGAGCTGGAATGCCAGATAGCTAGAATGTGACATCCGTGTAATCCATCTTCACTTCACAGTGAGCATTAGTATTGAAATCCTTGTTCTTGCCAGATTTGAATGGGACAGGGAAACAGAAAGCTCCCAGTTTTTAACCTGCTTCATTGATTGAGGTGTAGAATGACTATTCACAAGAAAGCTGGCATGTTCCTTAAAGAAATATCTGGAAAACTCTCAATTGCCTTTGTGCTGTAGAATGCTTTCAGTGTACAGATGCTTGCTTTGACTGTTTGTGTATGAACCAGTTGTGCCTGAGCAAGGTGTTTTCCTTTTCCAGATTCCATGTTGTAGCGTCAAAGGGAAACCTGGATTGCTTGAACACCATCCTCATTCATGGGGTTGATATCACAGCCACTGATGCTGCAGGTAGGCTTCCTCACATGTCCAAGGGCAACAACACAGAGAAGTTCCTCTTGAACACAAGGAGACACTCCTTTGGTGCTGAGGGGAGGGAGCCCTGGCCCAGGCTGCCCAGGGAGGGTGTGGAGGCTCCTTCATGGGAGGGTTCCAACCCCACTTGGACACGTTCCTGTGCCCCCTGAGCCAGGGGAAGCTGCTTGAGCAGGGGGTGCAGCAGCTGCAGCAGCTAATGCTAATGCTTTAGTGAAGCACAAATTAACTTCTGATGAATTAGTGTTATGTGGTGAGTAACAGACTTGTAGGGAACAGCATGGGCATGTTGAGTTTGTCTGATATTTCCAAATGCGCATTCAAACTAGATGCTGAACTGATGCTGATCTCTCTTTTTAGGCAGAAATGCATTGCACCTAGCTGCAAAGTATGGCCACGCTTTGTGTCTGCAGAAGCTGTTGCAGGTACTGAAAAAATGCAACTTCTCTGTTGTTAACACTTTCTTTTTCTTGAGAGGAAAAAAGAAGCTCTTCAGTATTTTGATTGAAAACTGGGATGTGCCAATTGTTGTACTCACCTGTGTTCTCTTCTAAAAATAAGACAGTGATGGGGAAAAGACCCTTTCACATGAAACAACAGACTGTGGCTGAAAGTGCTGAAATAAAGACAGTTGCCTCTTTTTATCTCTTCATGTAGACAATCAAATCAGTTTATAGTTTCTACCCCTTAAGGAAAATGGAGCTGAGTGTGTAAGACACCCATGCATTCTCTTCTGAATACATTTCCATTTAGGGACAGCAGTGCTGGGAGTTCTGCTCAGGGGTGATGTTTTCTTCACCAGGTGGACATTTCTATCCATAATATTGTGTTAATGAAACAATATTGTGGGCCTGTCTTAGGTCTGTGTGATATTCAGTTTTGCTTCATTTGCTCCTGGTCAGTTGACCTTAATTTGGGGGTGTTTTAACTTGTAAAGGCTTCTGTTCATCTGTTTATTTGACGCATATCTCCATGCAGAGATAAGTGGCACATTTGCTATGGAGTGTCAGAACCAGTAGTGATACTGGTAGTGAGAGAGCAAGGAATGGAGAACCTTAGCCACTTGAAAGTGTCTGTGAAAAGTCTGTGCTGAATTGTTTGTTTCCTTTGCCTGGGCTTCATTTAGTTGTGCAACTCCAGGTCCATGTGTTAGAGCACTGCAGTGCATGTACCCATAGTGTGCCCTTTCATGTGTGTCACTCTATTTATAAACCACAAACTTAAGGTGTTGTTTTTCTTAGATCACTTCTTTTCAGCTTTAACCCAAACCTCACAGTGTTGCTTGTTTAGTAAGTGCAGCCTGCAACCTAACTGATGGCTGGGGTTACTTATTTCAACAGTACAACTGTCCAACGGAGAATGTGGATCTGCAAGGAAGAACTGCTCTTCATGATGCAGGTAACTGTGTTTGCTCCTGGCAACTGCACTGTGAAATCTACATGTAACCAATGCATTAACTTCCACGTGGGACAGACTCTTAGTTTTGGTAACTGTGGTAGGAGAAATGTTCTTGTCACGACACTTGTCCTCAATAACAAACTTGTTAACAGTCTTAGCAGAGGCTGTAGGTCTGAATGGCTCTTCTGATGCCAGTGTGTTATCTAGTAAAACCTCAGGCAAGTGTTGTGAGCAGAGCTTTAGAGCAGCAATGACACTAGGCTGAGACACTTCCACTCTTTCTGTCTGTGTCTCACTGGGCTGTGCAGGGTCTCGAATGGTAGTTTGACTTCTCTCACGTGCTTTTGAGACGGTTGTGGAAGCCGTGGAGCCTTGTCGTGCTTTAACTTAGCTGCACGAGTTTTTGTGCAACAGATACACCCCAGGAGTTTCATGGGGGTTGACTTCAGCAGTGTAACTTGTTCTTTCTTGTTCTTTTGAAAGCTATGTCAGACTGTTCCTCTAGCATACAACTTCTGTGCGATCATGGGGCCTCAGTGAATTCAAAAGATGGAGTAAGTGGCTGCTTATAGCATTCTCCTGCACCAAAACTCCTTTGGAGCTCTTGTGCTTTCTCTGCCTTTTCTCCTTCTTCTCATTTTTCACCCTTGCTCTTTTTTTCAGGATGGGAGGACACCACTAGTGCTGGCCACTCAGATGTGTCGTCCCACAGTTTGTCAGCTGCTGATAGACAGAGGGGCAGATGTTAATGCCAGGGACAAACAAAACAGGTACTGCATGCAGAGGGTTGTCAGAGTGCCTGCTGACATTTAAAGGGCAGAAAGCTGTCCTTTGGCTTTCAGGCTACAGAATAAATATGCTAAATCCAGTGGAAAAGAACCTGGGATTTAGTTCAGAAGGAGATGTGCCAGTTCAATAATGCAGATAAGCCTGGCCTTTTCTGTTGCATACATATAGGCTTGTTACTGCCAGCAGAGACACTGCAGCTGGTTGTTGTAAGGGTTTGTCTGTCCAAAGGCTGCACCTCACACCCATTGGGATCAATGTGCAACATGGGTCATGACAAGAGTGGTGTTCTGTGAAGGAGTGCTTAGGTCCCCTTGGATTTCTGAAGGGAGCTAAAGGCCTTGAAATGTTTGCTTCTGTATTGATGGAAGGGGCTCAGGGAAGGGGTTTTCCGTTTGTACCTACTTCTTCTGCCAGTTATTTCTTGGATGGTGCCTGCCTGCCTGCTGGCCAACGGTGAGGAAGCTGCTGTGGGACAAAGCATGGGTACTTGTGTGTTCTGAAGCTGGCCAGTGTTTGGAGGGCATTGCCAGGGCTCCCAAGCACTTGCCCTCTGAAACACTGTCTAAGCTTCTTGTGTTTGTCATGTCTGTGGAGGTTTCTCTCTAATTATTAGAGAGGAAGACAAAGTCATGGCGAGTTTTCAGGATGCTGGGTGGCTCTCTCAAAGGCAGTAGGTCTGTGCTGGGTTTCATGCAGTCCTGCTGTTACAGTGTGTGTTTACTTCTGCGTAAAAATTCAAACACTGACTGAAGGACTCTTTAAAGCTTGGCTTCCTCTCTTGACAGAGGAGAGATTCCATGACTCCAGTTTCCGTGGTTAGACATAAGTGTACAAAGGGCTATTTCTGTAAGTGATCACTCCGTGAAAGCATGAGCTCCCCTGTCTCTGAATGCAGCCTTTCTCCCCACCCCCAGGACTGCCTTGATGTTAGGCTGTGAGTATGGCTGCAAGGACGCCGTGGAGGTGTTGCTCAGGAACGGTGCAGATGTCAGCCTGACTGATGGCCTCGGGCATGACTGTGCTTACTATGCCAGGATTGGGGACAATATTGACATTCTGGCTTTAATAAAAGCTGCCACTGAGGATTCCAGCAAAGGTACGGAGAACATGGCTGTGACAATTTCCTGCTGTGCTTCCATTTGAACTGGGGATCTTCTCCCCTCTGGGTCCTCAGGAATTGGTTTTTGGAGGGCAGCTGCAGTCCACTGAACACAGAGGTGATAAACTGCCTGGTTGGGAGGGGAAAGAAGACTTTTGGGGTTTGTGGGGTTTCAGTAAAGCTCCTGAGGCAAATGCAGGCTCTGATGCCTGGTGGTATTTGTGAACATTGCTGAGCCTGGCAGTGCAGTACTCGTCACGGGTCGTTTTGGGTTTTCCTCCCAAAATTGAAAATGACTAGCATCAGATGAATGTATTGCATGGGCATGAATTGAATGCATCTTTTTAAAGACTTCCTATTTTCTTGTTGCTTTTTTAGCAAGAGGTACCCTGAAGAAGAGCCAGACTGAACAAAAGGTAAGGCTACTCGTGCTCTCTCCTAAGGCAGCATATCGCTGGTACTGTTGACAGTGGGATTAAGATTGTGCTGTGATACAGATCCAGTTCAGTAGCTTTCTGAATTCTTAGCGTCCTGTGCAGCTGACGAGACTCTCTCTGTAATCAGATGATGTGTCTATTTGTGTTTGGAAAGTGTTCCATGATGTGCACATCCAGGATTAGAGGTTTGACAAGTGTCACATTTGCTGCCTGGATGGGGTGACCCTGCTGAGAAGCAACCTGTCAGGCTGGGGTGTTGGTACTATTGCCCCCCAGTGGAAACCAGAATGGAGGCTGAACGCAGCCCAGAACAAGACAGGAACACAGAGTAATCCTTTGCTGTTGCAATAGCAGGTTACCAGTATGTCACAGAAGTGGAACCGGCTGCACACGCAGGAGGAGGCGGATGTCCAGCTGTATCAGAAGGAACATAATGCTCAGGTAAGCGAGAAGGATTCCTGGCTTGCTGTTCCCATAGGCATAATGAAGCAGCCGTGCTGAGGACAAGCTGTGCTTGTAAAGTGAGCATTAGTGACTTCATATATTGCTGTTTACTTAAAACTTAATGGCCTGGCTGTGTGTAACGTGGCAATTATGCACATCAGCCGTGAACTTTCTCAGGAAAAAAGCCCTCGCTGGTTTGTGTGATGAGTAGTGACAAAATCTCTTCATGTCTTAACTTTTCCTGCCTTTTAACCTTCTCTCTACTGCTTCCCCTTGCAGTAGGATGGTAGCGTGCCCGGCCAGAACTGTTTAGTTTGTAACGTTCTCCAGAGGTGTGTTGAAATGTCTTACTAAGAACAACTTGTGTCAGTTGCTGTCCTAACCAGATGCTGTCTCATCTCCTTGCTGTGTCATTACAGTTTTCAAAAGGGTAAACAACGTTTTAAGCTTTGGGGAACAAAGCACTGAGAAGTTGAGGCCTGCAGTCTGAAATGCTTTGTAATAAAAGGATAAAGATCTCTAAGCACAACTTCTCTGGGTTGAGCTAAAGTAGTTACCACAGTTCAGGAGGCGATTACCAGGCAAGAGTTAAACATGCTTTGTTGTTTGCATGTGAGCACTGGACTGGTTGATGGCACAGACACCTCGTTTTCACGTGCTGGGTTTGTTACGTGCTGTAGGGTGATTGTGGGGGCTGCTTGGAACAGCACATTTCAAGGCTGCTGTGCTTCGTGCTGGTGAAGCTTTTCCTTTGGCTGCTGTGGTTGGGTTTCAGGAACTGGTGTAGCATTATTATTGCTCGTTAACAGACAGCAGATAAGCAGCCCGTTGAGTACTATCATTACTGACTGTCATCTCACTCTGTGCACACTTTCAAAACCTGTACATACACTTACCTGAGAATGAGCTATCCAGAGCCAAAAAGCTTGAGGACTCTGGAGCTTGCACATCTGTAAGCCTTCAGAATGAAACAGAGCTGAAGTAAGGCCATAAAATCATCACGGGGCTCGTTAGGCAAGGCTTGGTGTCTAATGACTTCAAACTGTTGGTTCAGGTTCTGTAGTTTCCCTGCGTGTGTGTGTGTGTGTGTGTGTGGTGTGGTGGGAGGATTTTAATCGTGGGTTTGGCTTTTTTCTTGTCAGGAATTGGAGTTAGAAAACCAAGACCTGAAAGATCGAATGAGAGAAGTACAAGAGGAGCAAAGGATGCTGTTGGATAGAATCAGTGGGCTACAACTACAGCTGAATGAGGTAAGCCTGGTATTGGAACAACCTGAACTGAAAGCTGTAATGAGCTCCTGTGCTGACAGTGAAGGCTGTAGTAGAAAGGCAAGCGTGTGCCATTAGGATGAGGTCTTCCCTGACTACCTGTGAATTATTTCTGTGTGTATCACTGTCACCTTCTTCTGCTGAACAGCCTTTGGCCTTGTAGTAACATTAAAAAGCTGAGGAGGCCTGTTATAGTGCCACACTGACACTCATCAATTTGAGCAGCGTAGTGTGACCCGTGAGGTGTTGTGGTGTGTCACTTGGAGAGGAAACTTCACCTGCACAGTTAAACACAGGTGGTGTGTGCTGTGACTTCATCGTAGCCACTGCTTGTATTCCAGCTCTTACTGCAAGTGGAAACACAGAGAAATCTTCAGCTAGCAGAAGCAGAGGTTTTCAGTAGGGAGTTTCTTACTCAAATTTGAAACCCTGATTTAAACAAATGTGCCCTCAGTACCACCGAGGGAGAAAATAAACTGGGGTTGTGGTGGCTGATACTTTTTCCTTCCCTGTATTCCTGTAGACACACATTTAAAATGTGTGTGCAGCTTGCCCTAAATGTAGCACATGGACAGGAAGAATATTTCTTCTCAGAATCATTGGCTTGTCTGAACTTCTGTCTGAAGCATTGCCTTTGTTAAACCAACCAAACCCTACAGACAGCCTCACTCCAAAATAATCAGCAGACTTCTGCTGAGAATCTTTACTCTTCTGCTTCAGTGGTGTAGGATCTAGATAACTGAGAAGGTATCCCAGTGTCCTAGGATGTATGTCAGGAGGCAGTGCTCTGTCAAACATCCTTAACTTCTGTTTCTCTTTCTCTTGCCAGAGGTTAGACAGTGAGTGATGTCAGGAGCATGTGGTGTTAGAAACTGGGGTACACTGTCAGCTACTGAACTGTGTGTAAGCCTCTTAAACATTGCTGCAGAGATGATTTGTGAGGGAATCTTTCTGTGATTTTTTTTTTTTGCAGGAGCAAATGTTTGCAGATGATCTTGAAAATGAGGTAAGATCTGTCTCCTTAAAGTGTAACAGAACTGTGAAAGGAGGGGAAAGCAACTGTGGTGTTGGAGTAATGGCATTTCAAACTGCAGAGAGAAGCAAAGCTGGCTGAGTGAAAAGCCTGCTGTCTGTACACCCTTTGTGCAGCTGCACAGCAGTTCTGCTACTACCAATGCCATGTGTAATCCCTGTGGCACCTTTAAAGCAGACTTACAAGTATCTCTTTAGTGACTTTCAGTAATGCAAGACTTATAAATGGGAATAAATTCAACAGCAGCAAACTATGTTGGTGCCTGTTCCCTTGACTCATTCTTCAGGACTCCTCTCGTAGAGGAGCAATGTTGTGAAGAACTTCAGAATCAAGATCTCAGGGATTCTTTCCCTTTTGGTGCTGATCTTGCTTGAAGTTTGCCCTAAACTTCTAAAGTGTTGCTAGAGACCCTGTAAATGTGGCTGTTCTTCTGGCTTTGGCTGCTCATTGCTCTTTCTCTTTCAGAAAGATGAGCTGAAGAAAATCCTGACTACCAAGGAAAAGCAGCAGGAAGAAAGCTTAAGAACTATTGAAGCTCTCAAAGCTAAACTCAAATATTATGAAGTAGGTTCATTGATTAGAAATGTTAATACAGCATTTGACACCTGCAGTGATAAACACTTTAGCAATTTATGAACGTTGAGGGGTTATCTCAGTGTAAAAGCTTTCCCTGCCCTTTAATCCCTGGCTTTGACATACAGCAAAAACATGAAGTGGGTTTTCAGCTTGGTGTTTCTTGCTGTTTGCTTTTAGGCTGACTTTGTGGGATCTGGAAGTAACTTTGGTAACAGTAAGTATATAATTCTTAAACCTTGCCATGTGTGATGCAGCGTTGGGATACACAGACAGAGGGGGGTGCTGGTGGACAGAGGGGGTGCTCACAAACAAGGGCTGCTTTTTGCTGTCATCTCTTCCTTCTGTTGCTCTTACCTGTACTGAAGCACAAAGATTTGTGTCCAGGCTTCAAACCTCAGAATGGCAGCAGTTGTGTTTGTGTGGGAGTGCTGGGGCACTGTGGATCACTCTGGCTTACAAGTGACCAGCCTTGTGAAATGTGTCTTGGCACTCTGCTGTTTCTTCTAATAACATGAAAAACAAGCTGAGCAAGATCTCTTCTCCAAACTGAGTCTTCCCTGTTGCAGTCTTTGTGTCTTAAACAACACTCATGTACAGCTCATGACAGGAAAACTCTGGTCATTATGAAGACTTGAGTGTACACAGGTTTGAAAGCAACTTTAAGTGCAAGACTTCAGTTTACACTTGTATTGGAAACGATTCTGACTCCAGAAACTGGATTCTTTTGCATCCAATTTGTTTACAGGCCTGTCTTGAACTCGTGTAACTGAAGATATCTGTTGTGAGCTGTGGTGAGAGCTGTGTGGCTGCCTGTCAGGAGGGAATTCATTTCCTTTGAGTGCAAGGGAGTGCTTTTCCCTGGTGTGTTCACGTGCAGACGTGCATCTAGATCACGGTGGCCTTCATGATTGTTTTGCACAACAGTGTGCAAATTGTTTCTCCAGCCTGTCTGTCATAGTGGGGATATGTTTTACTCAGGAGGCGTTTGTTCAGACTTCCTATGTGCCTGAGTTAAGGTGGAGTTGAAACACCAACCTGTAGCCTTGGTGCAGTCCCACCAAACAAAGCAGAAACGGGAAGGAAACCCCTAGGTGTTGTGACTGTGTGTTGTTGTGTTTTAAACAGACTAAATGCTGTTTGCTTTGTGCATTTAGGAAAAGAAGATTTATTGCTTAAACAAGGCCAGGTGCTTGCTGTGGAATCACAGGTAATAAACGTTTTGCCACATGAGAGAGCTCTGAGCTAGCTGAATGTGCTTACAAATGGACTTCATAAAGCGTCGCTTCTGAATAGAGCATTTTCAGCACCACTCGTTTGGGTGTTGACTTTTAACTGCTGGTGCCCTCTAGAGTTGCAGGTGGGACAGAGCTCTAAGTTCTGGGCCTGTGGCAAGGAGCACTTAGCACTGGCTCAACAGCCACACTGCACTTGGTTTCTATCTCCACGTAGTTTTTTTTTTCTACTTCAAATTCAGGTAGAATTCAGAAGACTCTATTTTCCTTCCAGCTGTTCCCAAATCTCCTGCCAGCAGTGTCTGCTGATAGCTCTGAAGTGATAGTTCAGTCATAAACAAGGTCTTGGATCATTGCTCCTACCTGACACACTGTTCTTGTATTGGAGAAGTGACTGGTGGCTCTTGCCAGCTTTCACTGATACATGTACTGTGTGTGTTCTGCTGCTAACACAGCAAAACCCAGTGTCTTCTGCCATGTTTTACATCAGCTTACCCCAATCTTCTGAAGGCTTTTTTTGTGTTCTTAGTTTAGGCTTAAAATGAGTTGATGTGCAATTAAAAAGTCAAAAGGGGTGGGGGAGAATGAGCACAAAGGCAACAACCCAAACCCCTCAAACGTGTCCTGGAGCAGGGAGTCGGAGGCTTGAAGCTGCTCATGTCTGGGAGCCACCTGCTGCTTTCTCACCCTCTGAACATGAGTGAGAACAGTGGAGCAAGCCTGTGCCATGTCGTGGCTGGCAGTGAAGTGAAGGTTGGTGGTGCAGGGCACATGGCAGCTGGGCAGAACTGAGGGGAGGTTTATATATCCTTTTGCTGGACAGGAAAGTAAATGCCCATTTTCCTCAGTCTTTTTGAAGAGAGGTTCTGTTAACCATGACCTGCTCTGTTCTGATTCGTTTCAAAATGATTTCCACCTGTTTGAGGGACAGAGGAAATCTCCTCAATTTAAATATCTTCTAGTAGGTGCGTGGTTAAATATGAATAACCAGGGAAATGGAACTGACGTGCTATAGCTGCACTTTAGTGTCTGTAAGGTCCCGGTGGTTGGGAAAGAGTAATGTAGAGCTTTATTCCAAGATTTTTACTGTTAAAAAGCTGAAATAGCCACATTCTATAAAATGGGCAGGAACAGTGTGTTTCCAATGAAGATCTCAGACCAATGTGGTGCTTATGTCAGCATGGGCTGGAGCCACTCGCGTGTGTGACAAGTTGTACGTGTGTGACTTGTCGTGAACATGTACCCGTTCTTGTGCCAATTTATATTCAGTCCAGGTCTATGCTGAGACCCCTGGAGCTCTCCCTGCCAAACCAGTCATCCAGTTCAGAGAAGGAAACTTTAAAGAAAGAACTTGACAACATGAGGACCTGCTACGGTGCAGCCAAAGAAGAAATTAGCAAGCTGCAGAGAGAGCTGTCTCACAAGGTATCTGAGTGCAAAGCTTTGGCATCAGAGTGTGAAAGAACCAAGGCAGAATCTGATGGACAGATAAAACAACTGGAAGATGCTTTAAAAGATGTACAGAAAAGGATGTTTGAGTCTGAAGGCAAAGTTAAGCAAATGCAAACCCACTTTCTCGCCCTGAAAGATCACCTGACTAACGAAGCCGCTTCGGGAAGCAGCAAGCTAACAGAGGAGCTGAAGGATCAGTTGAAAGAAATGAAAGTGAAGTATGAAGGAGCCTCTGCTGAAGTGGGAAAACTAAGGAACCAGATTAAGCAGAATGAATTGCTGGTGGCAGAATTTAAGAGAGATGAAGGAAGGCTGGTGGAGGAAAACAAAAGGTTGCAGAAGGAACTTGTTAAGTTGGAGATGGAGCGAGATAAAAGGGGAAGAAATGTCATGGAGTTAGAAGGGCAGCTCAAAGAAACAGCAGCAAAGTTAGCCCACTCTGTAACTTCAGAGACATTTGAGAACATGAAGAGTTTGTTATCAAAGGAAGTGAATGAGAAAGCAAGGAAGCTAGCAGAGATGGAAGCAGAGCAGGAAAAACTACAGGCAGAGATTGTGCTTTTAAAGAGGGAATCCGAGGCTCAGAAAGCTGAACTTGCTCAGTGTGTGAAGCCAGAAGAGCACGAGCAGATGAGGAGTGGCTTTGAACAAAAGAAAGAGGAGCTTGGGAAGGCGATTTCTGAGTTGTCACAGAAGAACCAGACTCTCCAGAAGGAGCTTGAAAGATTGCAGGTGGACAACAAGATGCTGAAGCAGCAGATCCAGGTGCTGAGGACTGAAATGAAAAGCCAGAACGTGCCTTTAAAAATTCACGAAGAACTGAAGAAAACAAATGATCTGACTGTTGGTGACCTGACCAAAAAGCTTTTTGAGATGACAAAGAAGTACAACGAAAGCAAAGCAGAAGCTGAGAAGTTGCTGGCAGAGAGGAACAACTTAAGTGAGACTATCGGCCGCTTCCAAGCTGTGTACCTGTCTCCAGAGCAGCACAAGAAAGAAGTGGAAGCTTTGAAATCTAATGGTATTGAACTGGAAAAGCAGCTTGCTGAGCTTCAGAAAAAATACGATGATGAGCAAGCAAAAGTGTGCAAACTAGTGTCTGAGAACACAGTCGTGCGAGAGACTCTCAGGGATCAGTACGTGTCGGCTGCGACACATGAAGAGATGAAAACAGGCTTGAGCCACGCGCTGGAAAAGGCTCACAGGGAGCTCTCAGCTCTGAAGGAAGAAGCTGAGGAGAGAAAGCAAGAAGTTGTGAGGGTAAGTGAAGAAAACGGAGCTTTGAAAAATAAGGTGAAACTCTTACAGGGTCAGTTACAAACTGAGTATGTAAGTTTAAAGGATCATGAAACTGCAGTGACTGCTTTAAATAAAAGCATGCAAGAGCTCCAGGAGAACAATGCTGTGATTGTGGCCGAGTACAAGAAGGGTCAAGAAGAGATTTCACAGTTGCATGTGGAGATTGAAGCCCAAAAGAAGGAGCTCGACACCATTCAGGAATGCATCAGGTCCAAATACGCCCCAGTTGCCTCCTTTGAAGACAGAGAACAAAGCTTTGAGGCCACAGTGAAAGAACTAAAAGCACAGTTGCAGGAGCAGGGGCAGAAGTGCAGAGATTGTGAGGAGGAAAACAAGAAGTGCAAACAAGAAAATGAGAAGCTGAAAAGCGGCATTTTGTCCATCCAGAGTGACTTGCAGCAGAACTACATCCTCGCTGAGAAATCCCAGCAGATGGAGCACATGTTCGTGGGCAAAATGGAGGAGCTGAATAAGCAATTGAGAGAGCTGCTGTGGAAATACACGGGCAAGGAAGAAGAGAAAGGTGAGCTGCAGGAGAGTGCTGAGCAGCCCAGAGCTGGGCAGGCTCAGCATCTTCCCATAGAAGAAATGGAAGGCTTGAAGAAAGCTCTTGGTCACACTGTAGAGGATCTCAAGGAGGCTCTGAGAAGTAGGATGGAATGTTATGACAAAGAGACACTAAAGGTAGGAGAGCTACAGCAGGAACTGACAGACCTAAAGAAGTCTTCAGTGTCTCTGGTGGAATACACACAAATGAAGGAGATGCTGGAACAAGAAATTGCAGCCACCAAAAGCAGCTTGAAAGAAAAGGAAGAAGAAAACAGAGCTAAACTTGAGGAGATCTTGAAGCTGCAGGCTGAGGTCCAGCTTGCTCACCAAGCTTTAACAGACCTGCAGAGCAAGGAAGTGGTTGACGTGTCAGAGTACAACTCCATGAAAAGCACTCTGGAGGCTCAGCTCAACAGCATAGCTCAGAACTTGTCCAGCATGAACAAAAAGTACGAGGAAGCTCGTGAGGAGGCCTTGCAAGCTAAAAAGAGTGAGCTCTCCTTGAAGGACGAGAAGGAGTTGCTTCAGCTACGGAGCTGCAGCATCGAACAAGAAATCAAAGACCAGAAAGAAAGGTGTGACAAATCCCTGACCACAATCATTGACCTGCAGAAGAGAATACAGGAATCTGCAAAGCAGGTGGAAGCCAAGGATAATAAGGTGGGATATCAGAGAGTTCCTTACTGCTAAACTGAAAGTGTCTGGAGTGTCAGCTAGGCTTTTGAAGTCTGGTCATGTATATTTAATGTCCACTTCAGCATCCAAGCATGGCTTTGTGTGCTGAGAATTAGGTACCCAGGACTGGCCCAAATCTGCTAAGATGAAGTTCTGGACATACTGAATGTTTTCTGGTTCCTTCCATCATATGTTGCATTTAAACTCTGTTGAAACTTCCAAGCTGGGTTTTAGACTTTGGGAGTGTAAGCTCATTCTTTCATTGGAGCTGTAACTGCTCAGTGTGTCTCTGGCTTCACAGAATCACAGAAGGGTGGGGATTAGAAGGGATCTTTAGAGATCATCGAGTCCAACCCCATGCCAAAGCAGGTCCCACCTAGATCAGGTCACACAGGAACTTGTCCAGGTGAGTTCAGAAAACTCCAGAGAAGGAGCCTCCACAACCCCCTGGGCCATTACACTTGGCTATTGATGGTTCATGGCTCTTTTGAGGCATTAAAATGTCCTCAGAGCATAGGGCATTTATGTCAGCGGTGGATCTCCAGAGTCCATTCCTCACAGATTGCCATGCTGGGAAGCAGAACGAGAAGCTGGGATACTGTGTCATGAAGATCAGGCCCTCTGTCTTTTGAAGTCTCTTGGCCAGTGTGATGGGAAGCTGGGACAAAGGCCTTTCATTGCTTGCTGAGCTTGATTGGTCTTTAAAGAATGTCAAAGTGTATGAGGCTTTTCTTAAGAGACAGACATCCTTAAATGAGGTTTGTTGTGTTTGTTGTTTGTTTAAGATCACAGAGCTGCTGAATGACGTGGAGCGGTTAAAACAAGCTCTTAATGGCTTGTCTCAGCTTACTTACACCACTGGGATTCCCTCCAAGAGACAGAACCAGCAGGTTGAAGTGCTGCAGAACCAAGTGAAAACCCTGCAACAGCAGCTAGCGGTGAGTAGCCATTCACAGCATCCTCTGGAGTGCAGGGGCATTGCTCACAGCTGCTTGTACAAATACGAGCTCTGGGCTTCACTGGACACTTAGAGTATTCGTGAATCGTTTTCCTTTCCCTGCTTGCTGCTCTGGAAACGTGTGTGTTCTCTTCTGCACGTTACAGCTGCAACGTTTGGGAACTTTTCCAGACAAAAAGGACACAGTTTAGACTGAATTTGTGCTCATGAGATGTGCCTCTGGAGTTTATGCCAAGACCATTTCTGCACACCAATCCCATGTTGGTGTCTTGCAGAAAGCACCAGCTGTGTGTTCCCTCACTTTGAAAGCAAGTGAGGTGATCCCTTCCCAATGGATGTGGCTCTGTGTTCCCTCGTGTGCAGGCTTTGTGCATTGCTTATCATGAAGTACTGAGAGTAAAAGGGAGCACTTGATGGGAATTGCTGTGGGTTTTATGCACCGATGTGGTTGTGGCCCCCTGGGAATGGGCAGGAGTCGGTGTCAGCAGCTTGGGAACTTCTCCTTCTTCCTGTTTCCTTTTCACAGGACGCTAAAAGGCAGCATCAGGAGGTGGTGTCAGTGTATCGGACACATCTGCTTAGTGCTGTGCAGGTATGAGAGCCCCACCTTGGGATTCCTTTACTCCATCACCTCAGTGTAGAGGTTACTGAGACCTGTTTCAAACTAGTATCAAGTGCCTGTGTGTCCATGTTCAGAGTTAGAATGGACCAATCCAACAAAAGAAGCAAACCTAACCCCCAGCTGCAGTCTTGTGCCACCTTAGTACCACTTGTCTGTTACAGCTAACAACCCCCTGTTTTGAAGGGTGATGCTGCCTGGTGACCCCAGCATGTCATTAGTTGTGCATCATCCTGGGCCACGTTGGAGAGAAGTCAAGTATAAGTTGGACAGTTAATGCAGACTTTACCCTATGGCTCTCTCAGTCTTGTGGCAAAGCATGGAATCACAGAATGGTGGGGTTGGAAGGGACCTTTAGAGATCATCTAGTCCAACCTCCCTGCAGAAGTAGATTCCCCTAGATCAGGTCACACAGGAACATGTCCAGGTAGGTTTTGAAGACCTCCAGAGAAGGAGCTTCCACAGCCCCCTGCATATCAAAGAAGGCCCATTACTGCAGCAGCAGGAAGGGGAGTCCAGAGGATGGGAACAGGAATGTTCTCCCACACCAGATGAGTGGGAAAGAGTGAGTGAAGTGGGTGAGTGAAGAGTTGTGGGGGAGCCTGAGCAGCCTCCTGACAATGGCCATGGACAGCTGGCATCTCCTGGGATGACACATGGTCCTTTTAACGGAGTGTTTGCTTGCTCTAGGGTCACATGGATGAAGATGTCCAAGCTGCTTTACTACAGATCATTCGAATGAGACAGGGCCTTGTCTGCTGAGATGCTCAGTGCCACGGCTCCTGAAGGCTGCTGCATCCTGCAGGAGTGCTGTGCTGACGGTAGTGCCAACCTTCGTGAGGTTTATCTCATCATCATCATCACCACGATAGGGCTGCAGTTACAACCTCCAAATAGGAAACAACTCAAAGGCTGAAGTATTTCCTTCTTGTAAAACAGTAAAACTAGGGCAACTGAATTTCAGATCTCTTGCAGTGGTTACACAAGCTGACTGTCAAAATGATGACATAGTACTTGCATTATCTGAATGTCTGATTGACCACTGATGAAAGCAAGGCCTATACCCAGGAACTCCAGCTTGTCCTACAACTTCAACTCTCACGGTATGGTTAAAAAAACAAAGGATGTTCAAATGAGCTTGGCCAAGTACTGTAGCTGTATATCTATTCTAATGATAAAGTGGCTGTTTTGTGCCAGAAGCTGGTCAGGATGTACCACAGTGTGCTTAGCCAGGCAGCTGCAGAGGTAGATGAAGGGTGTGTAGCTGTATGTTGTAACTTGGCTGGCCAAGTTACAGACTTTATTTAAATGTAATCCTCAGATGTAGTGCCTTAGCTTTTTTTGCAAGACTTAAATCAGGTTTTGTGTCAAAACACTAAGGGGTTTTATTCTTTTGCTTCCCCTTCCCTCTCCTACAAGAGGTTGTTCAGGAATGCTTTGTGATCTCAGTCGTGGCACTGCAGTGTCAGGGTTTGCAGAGCAACGTGTTTAATCCCAAATGCAACAGTCCTACTTCTGTATCATTTCATTCTTCATTAGGCCTAATACGTGCACAGACTGAGCAGCTCATGAAGCTGCACACTAGATAAATCAGGTATTGGAGTTTCAAACACTATCTCATGGAAGTTTTAAGGTGTTTTTTTCTTCCCCCCCTCTTAGCTGTAAATGATGTACTATAATCTTATTTATGGGGAAAGATGCAAATAGTAAGGATGAATGAAAGGAGACATTTTTATTTGCTTGGAATGTACCTGGTAAACAAGACAGGGCTTCACTTCAACTGAAGGATGATATTCCCCTAAGTAAGTTTTATGAAAAGGAGGCCTGGAATTTGAGGCTTTTCAAAGGAAGTAATTGAAAAACGAGCCTGATAAAGCTTGTGGCTGTTTTCACAGAGCTATCAGAAGCCGTGTTAGCTTCAGTTTTTAGTTGGTTGTAAGCATTTGATTGTAACTTGCAAGCAGGGATCTGGCATCCTGATGCAGAAAAGACAAACTTCCTTCCCCTTCTTCCTAAAAACTACAGACTCCAGGCAGAGTGCAGGGGTCTGTGCCCTGTGCTCACTGGCCTGTCCAGTGAGCTGTACCTCAGGCTTTAGGGCTCTTTGGTTCTTTAGTGTTAATTTCCTTTTTTTTTGGTCCCTTTTTGGGCAGGCCTGTTGTAGAAGTGAGCAGACAGCTGCCACGTAGAGGAGGATACAGACATAATGATGAATGTGCAGGGCAGTTTTTATTATAGAAATACACTTAATATATTTACTGGATGTGTGTCTGAGCAGATCTGCTGCTGCTTTCCTTTTCATTTCTTAGAGGGCTATTACAGAAGACATCTCAGTGTGTACACCTTACCTTTTAGCCAGATTCTTTTCTGATTTGCATTACTTGAAGCTCTTAGAGAATTTGTTTTGCTGATACTAACTCTGGCCTATTTTGATACTGTATGTTTCCTTCCTGAGGGATTTCTGTGGGTGGTTTTTCTACCTTTCTCTCATATTACACCATCAATAAAACGTTTTTTTTTTTCCTTGGTTTTTTATTGTGATGGTCAATTCTGTAAACAGGAAAGAAAACAGTTGGTCAAAATAGTCTGGGTAGTGGAGGCTGTGGAACACACTTGAGTACTCTCCAATACCAGGCACCACATTTGGGTTTGAGATGTCAGCTGGGTTTTTCTGTCTTATTTCCAGAGTGTGTGGTTGGTAAAGTGTTGATGACATTGATGGAGGCTCAAAGCTTCAGCCAGTTCTTTAGAGTAACTTGGCCCTGGGCCCATCCCCACGGAGGAGAGGAGGCTGTGTCAGGCACTAAGTTTTAGAGGTGAGCCAGAGAAGTTTTACAGCCACTTTCCATGAAAGCACATTCACTTCATAGCTTACACACCACATCTTTCACGCCAAGCAGGGCTTTGCAGCATCGTTTCCTGGCACTACCAAAGGCCATTCATTCGGTGTGACTCACAGGTGAAGGGCTCTGCAGCTCCACCTTTAGTGTTAATTTAGCTCTTGGTTATTTGGATGATCTCACCCAGGCGGTGGGACATGAGAGGGAATAAGGTTCAGCTGTTAAGGTAGCAACAGCACAGGTGAAACTCTGCTGCAGTTAAACAGTGGTTGGAGCAAGGGGCCCTGAGGGAGTTGCTTGTGTTCTGAGTTTGTAAGCAGCAGCTCTCTGGAGGTCTCTTCATGGCTCCTGTGCATCTCTAATTTGACCTTGGGGGAAAAAAAGTAAGTATATCTATATATACACACATATATACAGTTGAGTTGAGGTTTCTTCTAAAGAACTGGTATTTGGATAGAACTGCTCCAAGATTTGATGTGTCTGAACCTTTCCCTTGTTCTGTCAACTTTACTGAGTCAGCTACACTACAGGGTTTTGTCAAGTGCTTTTCCTGCTGATGGATGACTGATAGCTTTACATATTCTCAGGTGTGCTATATGGATGTTTTTATCTCCAGCCATGGAGTTTTTTTTTCCCTGCAGAGTGATGTTAATGATTTAAAAGCTTTTCTCAGTTGTATTTACATGCCTTCTTCTTTTTTTTTGTGGATAAAAGTAATTTCTTTGTGCTGCTGTGTTTTGCTTTTACCATCCTTGTTTTAAAGTGAGGATGGGAGGTGAGACAAACATAAAACTTAAACACCAGCCTGAAACATCTTCAAAGGTGAACTGACTGTTGAAAATACTGTTGGCCCATACCAGACATACCTGGAAATGCTGACGTGGTGCATTTCTAAGTTCTTACTGTATTGAGGCTTGATTGTTGTAATTACCATTCCAGCAGCTGAATTAAGTGNAAGCTTTTCTCAGTTGTATTTACATGCCTTCTTCTTTTTTTTTTGTGGATAAAAGTAATTTCTTTGTGCTGCTGTGTTTTGCTTTTACCATCCTTGTTTTAAAGTGAGGATGGGAGGTGAGACAAACATAAAACTTAAACACCAGCCTGAAACATCTTCAAAGGTGAACTGACTGTTGAAAATACTGTTGGCCCATACCAGACATACCTGGAAATGCTGACGTGGTGCATTTCTAAGTTCTTACTGTATTGAGGCTTGATTGTTGTAATTACCATTCCAGCAGCTGAATTAAGTGGCACACAGCTGAGGCTCCTCCTTGTGTTAAATGACTCCGAGATCACTTTTGCAGCTCCCACCCAATGTCATGTTACCTGAAGTGTGGATGTGATTACTGGCTTTGTCCCTTGCAGGGCAGAATTATTCCCCTTAAAACAATATAAAGTTGCCATCGTTGTATGAAGTGTGCATTGGTAGCTGAGGTTGGGAAGTTGTGTGGGTGTGTTGGGCTTCCTTGGTGTGCTCCTCTGTATCTGTTGTTCATGTGATGCTACAAAGGAGAGCATTTAGTTGAGAAGTTGCTGTTTGTGGCCAGGGGGTGAGTGGGACTGGGAGAGAAACCCATGGAGCCCAGTTGCACATCATCTGCAGTAACCTTTCAGTTGCACACCGGGAAATGGCTTCTCTCTAGAGGAGCTGTGCCACAGAGCTGCTGCCAGCTTGGTGTGGCAGAAGGTGCTTGGGGAGTTTTGGCTGTGGTTACTCTGCCCTTTGCATACCTCTGTGGGGCTGCACCTGGGGAAAAGGGCCTGCCTGGCCTTTCAGGTTCTCACTTGGGAAAGAAGCCCCAGTTGGAAAATAAATACAAGCTAAGGAATGCCACAGAGATGAGAAACTACCTCTGAATTTCTTGGGGAATGCTGTAATTCAATGTTCATGTGGTACATGCTGGCTTGGACTTTTTGTCACCTTGGCGTAGGTGATACCATAAAACCCCAGTGTTCAGGCAGGTGAGCTTCATGGCTTCAGTTTTAATAGCTGTGGAACGTTTAAATACTGTGCCTCCAGGCTCAAAGTGAATGAACAAGTCCCTTGGCAGTTATCAAAGCTCTGAGGGGTTTTTTTGGTGTGGTTGGTTTGGCCTCCACCTTGCTTGAAGGTGAGCTCTGGCCTGTGTCCGTCCATCACCACGGTTCCTGTTGTGTGTTGGGTAAAATCAAGCACGAGGTCTCAGCTTTGTAGCTGAAGGAGGCTTTCAAGGTGTTTGCATTCGTGGGGAAACATTGCTGTGAAATGAAGGCAAGACACGAGAGGTCACAGACGTGTCAGGTGGAAATGAAGTGCGTGGGAGAGGCCTGACGGGTGCTTCGTGGGGGCATCGGGTGCTGTAAGGCAGCATTAATAAGGGAACAGGGCTTATACCTGGTTGCTGGCACAATGTCCCTATTATGCAACAGCACTATTTGAAGTGGAGCTGTGGCTTCCTTTTTGTTTTGAGCAGATGACTTGGAAATCCCTCCGAACCCTGGAAAGTTCACAGACGTGACTGCTTTCCTCATCTGATGCTCTGCCAACTCAGAAAATTAACTTCTGATAGAGAAAACACACATGTAATTCAGTCACAGCTATTAGATCGGATGGATTTTACATTAAGTGAAAAAGATGTCGGGCATTTAAGGGCCATTAAATCGTGAAGCTTTTCCTTGTTGGGCTTTGCAGCCGTTGGAGCTGGCGCTGTGAGGAACGTTTATCTCTGCATTTGCAGGGTGTGCTGGCTGATGGGAAAGGAATCCATCTTCAAGGCAAACAGGACATGCAAATGAGAGGCTTTTTCCACTGTGTGAACAGCTAGTTTTATGTCATAATAATTAGTTTTACACTTCATTAAGTGTTGGGCTTTTTGCTTACGTGCTCTTAGAATGCAGCAGGGGAGACTTGAAACGTTCTCAGTGGGGGGCAGTGAGGGAGGATTTCACGAGCTAATGGGGTTATCTTAAAGGAGGTTGGGATCTTTCAAAGGGTTCCTCAGATCCTGAGGGTCAGGTGTAGTGTAAGGATTGTTTTGGGTGCAAAAGCGTTTCTGGTTGTCTTGTCACACAACTTGCTGCAGTTCAGGTCTTGTGAGATTTGGACAAATCTACAGATGCTGAGTAGAGGTGAAGTTGCAGCGTGACCTGGTCAGGGCACATTGGGGATGAGTGACGCTGTCTTCAGGCAGTTCTGGGACTTGATGGCTGGGAGTGTTTGTGCCTTTGGCTTAGAGCTGTCTGTAAACATCGTGGCTCTGAAGAAGGGATGCTGATCTCACAGAGCAGATGTAATCCAGCTTACAGGTTCCTCAGAATGCAGGGAAGGGCTTTTTGGGAGAAGCGAGGATGGGAGAGGCAAAGTTGGTGATCTTTTTGTCAATGAGAATTCACTGGGGGGGAAAAAAAAAGCACAGAAGCCTGGGGAGTAGAGGAGTGTCAGTTGTGAGACACCAGAATAAAACCCCTGCCAGAATGGGAAAATGGCTTCAGCTTCAGGGAAAGAGCCAGAGCCCTGGGGGGTTATTTTGTGTGTATATGAGGCCAAGGACTTGAAAGGAGCCCTTGCTGCAAGCAGGAGTAATGGACAGGTCTTTAAAAGAAATGAGTTGAGAAACAGTCATTAAGTATTTATGGGACTGGCTTGAAATTATGAAACTGGAATATGTTCCAGCTGGTGAGCTGTTACAGGAATGGACTGGAAATGGCAGAGTGAGTGCTGAGGTATGATATTAAAGCTACCAGTGCATGGCCTAAAATCAGAGAGAACATTGTCCTCTTGGCGTGAAAGCTACAGCAAGGAGAGAGCTGGGCTGTGAGTTGGCTCTGGTGAGTCACATCACTCTCTGGAAAGCTTTAACTTCAGCTCAAGGATGAATTAAAAAGCAGTGGGCTCTTCCTGCTCTGGCTGCTTTGGTGTAGTCACAGCTGGGATGAACCTGTGAAGACTCCGGCTTCTGTCGGTAGTGATTGGATTAGGAGCTATGGAGTGACCTGTCAAGCTGTGTGTAAGAAGCTGGCAGCCTCCATCTCTTGGAGCAGGACATGCTTGGCTTGTCTAGTGACAAGGATGCAACGTTGCTGTTAGTGTGGTAAAGCTGGAAAACCTTGGCAGCTCTCAGCTGAGTTTTACCTGGTGACACGTGTGGACATACTGCAGCCTTCCATTTCCTTCAGTGGGACGGGGAACTACAGGTGCTTTTGCCTTGTGTGTTGCAGATCTGAAGTGAAAATTACTCCAGATTCTATCTGCTGCTGCTCAGAGGAAGATGCTGAAATGACACATGCAGGAGTACTTTCTCATGTTAGTATGGCACGTGGAAAACAGCCACAGAACAGATCAGTCTGTGTTGTGCTGTGTGCCTGGTTAGGGCACAAAGCTGGCAAGCTTCATTACCTGGAGATGTGTTCTTGGTGGCCTGTGCTGCCTGCTGAGGCTCAGTGCTCCCCTCTCCAACAGCAGCATTTCTTCAGGGCACCGGCTGCCCCACATCTGCTTGTCCTGCCTGGCTTCTCGGGGGGGAGAAGCTGGAGGAGCACATGGCAGTTTGAAATAGAGCAGAGGGAAAGCACAGGGACAAAGAGGGAGCTGTTTTCAGAGCTTGTGTGTCCCTACAGCAGCTGGTGTCTAGAGCAACATTATTCTGCTGCTGTATGGACAGGAGGCTCGCAGCTTTTGCAGGGGAGTGCAAGGGGAGGTATTTGGCTGCAGAAGTGCAAGCTGGAAGTGTAGCTAATAGATGTGAGACCTGTAAGTGCAGGTGTTACAGGAGGCAGGGATTCACTAGCATCCACTGCAGTGGGGCCCGTGTTTCCAAATGGTGATCTTTACGTTGCCTTTAAGGAGGTGACTTTGTCTCCTTTCGGGAGTACTGGACTGTTGGCAGCTTCTCCTGATCTGGAGCTCAGCAGAGTTGTGTCTCACTCTGATTTATGGGGATTTGACAACTGTGTGTACTCATCTCAGCTCTTCAGTCTGACACTCTCAAGCTGTTGGAGGTTTTTTTGTGGAGGTGCTGTGTTGATATCTTCCACACATACAAGGAGTGGGTGTGATGCACTCGGAAAACGTGGGACCTCTGTGCTCATGCATATTTTTGCTTGGGAAGGCAGAGTTACAGTGTTCCAGCAGCCTGCTCCCAGCCTCAGGCTGTCAAGTCTCTCGCATCCTACTGCTGCTAAAAGGCCAAGAGGATCAGGGGGCACTTAGCTAGTGACACACTGTGCTCAGAGGGAGCTGTCTGGTGAAAGCAGTGACGTGCAGGGAGAGCAGCCCCTAGAGAAAGGGTAGCAGGGTTCTCCTAGGGTTTCAGAGGTCCCTGTGGAGAGTGAGGGAAGTACCTACAGTAATTTGGGCAGCTTTGAAGAATCCTGTCAATCACGTGCTATTTTCTTGTCCAAAGAGCACAGGCCCCTGTGCACAGGAGAAAGCTCCTGCCCAGTTGCTCCCTTGTGTACCCACAAAGAGGGGGCTACTGATGGGAAGGGCAGACAGTTCCTCACCCCTCCAAGGGAGTCCTTGATTCAGAAGGCTCTTGGTGGCTGGGAGTGCTTTTCCTCTGCACAGCACATCAAAAGAGCTTTCGCCTTCTGATTCCTCAGCACCTGAGCTTTTAATTTTGCTGTGGGAGATGCTGTTGGGAAAAGACTTTTTCAGCTGTGGCTGACCAGAACTCGCTCTCTTGAGAAAGTGCTGCTTTGAGACCTGTCTTAGGAATAATTTCTTCCCCATTAGGGTTATCAAGCCCTGTCTCAGGCTGCCCAGGGCCGTGGGGGAGTTCCCCAGCCCTGGAGGGATTCCAAAGCTGTGCAGCTGTGGCTGAGGGCTGTGGGTGAGTGGTGGCTGTGGCAGTGCTGAGGGGAATGGTTGTACTCTTACGTGAAAGGTCTTTCCCAACCTAAATGGTTGTGTAGTTCCATGATTCTGTCAGTGGCAGGGGAGGGTGCTGTCTTCCATGAGACAGAGGAGGTGCTCCCTGCCATGGCTCAGCCCTGACAGGGAGGGCTGTGTGCTGCTCACAAGCCCCTATCCAAAGGATGTGTCAGGCTGAAGGGGTGAGGACACAAGTGACAGTGTATGGGAGAACTTCAGGGGAGTATTGATTGCAAAGGTTAGAAGAACACTCCATCTGCTTATTCTCTTGAGCTGCTCTGGAGCTGTGAACTTTGGGGATAAAGGAAAGGTGATGCAGAGCTTAGAAGTTATTGGTCCTTCGGCAGATCACCAGCTTGAGATTGCACATGTCTGTCTTGTTCCACTGCATAGATGCTTCCTCTGAATCTTCCCCCAGTCAAGGCTGTCTGCAGGCATCCACTGCTGTCCTTGCCAGAAATGTGACCTTGGAAGGCTGAAGTGAGGCTTATTTAACCCCCTCACTACAGCAGTGCAGCCCCCACGCCCCTGATCCACACACCAGGCTCTGTCTGGCTGGTGCTTTGTGGCATCTGATAGAGTGTGTGATTTAAACACTTCCCAGGTCACCTTTGCAGTATCTCAGATGCAATTGATGGGGAATCCAGGGACACATTTCGAAGTAAATTACATGGAACAAATAAACCAATCTGCTTCTAAAGTGCTCTTGTGCCTTTGAAAACACTGACACTGCCTGTCTGCTGGGTTTTTAAGGGGATTTTTATTCATTCTAATTGAGTTGACCTTAAAGGCAACAGCTGAACAACAAAGCCAACCCCAGTGGTGTGTGTGTGCTGAGGAGATGTCTGCTCCTGATCTCAGCCAGCCACTTGGGAAGGACACTGCCATTGCTCTCTTCAGGGCTACTCTGGGCAGTTGACCCTTTCCTAGCCTGGAAGGAAGGGGAAGCTCGTGAGAGGAGCATGGTTGTGGTCAGCACAGCCTGCTCTGCTGCTCCTTGTCTTCCCACCTCCTCAATCTGCTGATACTCTCTGGAGCAGAAAGGGCCACCACTCAGTGCCACACGTGCTTCTTGCTGGTGTTTTTTGGGATCAGGCTGAATTCATACTAATAGCTTTGCACTGCGGGCTGTGTTCCAAGTGTTCCCCACTGGCTTAGTGATCATCTGCCTGTGTGCCATGGGATCACCTGGTTTGGGTACCTCCAGCGTGATGCTGTCATCCTGTTTGTCAGGCTGGCTGGAACAGGCAGGCCTGAGCTCACGCTGCCTGTGTGGGTTTGGTGCCAGCCGTGGGTAACAGATGGTACCTGCTCTGGCACAACCTCTCCTCTGCATTCAGATAAAGCCAGGCTGAGGACAGAGGTTACCTGATCTGGCACAGAGCCTGCCAGGACAAAGTCGATGTGCCAATACTGCTGGAATGTGTTTGAACTGCCTCGAGGAGTTTGTACTGGATCAGCACTTCTGGGCTACGTGCTTACAGCGTGTTTGCATCCTGTGTCAGGCACCTGAGAGCTGAAAAGGGAGTAAAACAGAGGCTCCACAGTGTACTCCATCTCTGGTTATCGTGCTGCAAGCTGTTTTTACCCCTCAAGCTGATTTCACCCCTGTTCTCTTCTTGAGGCTGGGTGAGACTTGGAGATGACACTGTCTCCCGTGCAGGTCTGGGTTTGGCCACGTAGTTTTCCAGGTGACCATTACAGTGATGGGGAGCATCCTTTCTGCGGCCAGGAGGAGGTTGGCAAGAGGGAGCAGAAAGGCTGGGCCGTTTTCTAGGCAAGATAAAGAGCTAGAAGGGGTTGTAGACTGAGTAACAAAACTGCTATTTCAGCAGGAGACTGCTGTAGTGTTGAGGGGAGGGGAGAAGGCATCTTGCTTGTCACATCGAGGTTCCTATCAGATGTGTCTCTGGAAGGTGCACACGTTGCCCTGTTAGTTTCAGATGCATTTAATTGCAGTGTACTTGCAGAGCTGCTGCCTGTAGGCTCTGGCAGAGATGATGTTCTGCCCTGTGGCTCCAAGGTTTCTCATGCCAGCTGACTTTCCTAATTGGCAGGATTCGCTCTGCACTGCTATGGCAAGTCATAAACTGTGTAACAAGTGTTGTGGGGGAGGGAGCACTGGTGAGAGGATCCTGGCTCTACCTTCACTCGAGAATGTACTTATCTGGTACGTTCCCATCTCAGGCATGAGATGCTCTTGAGTTCCTGTTGAAACTGAGATGCCCAGGAGAGGCTGAAAATGCTGCAGATGGGGCTTTCCTTGGGCCGTGAGGAGGTGTGTTGCTGTGCCAGCTGGCTGGCCCCATCAGCACACTGTGTGTATGGGACTGTTTGAACTGTCCTGAAATCCTGGGAACGTGCTCCAGGGAACAGAAGCAGGAATGAACACCAGAAATACTCTGGAGCTGGACAGTAAAGCAGAGAGCATCAAATTCCTAAGTGGGCCAGTGTTTGGTGTGTAGTTTTGTGTCAGGATGTGGAACCCTCTGAGGCTCAGTACCAGGGAGATGATGGGCACTGAACTGCAGAGCATCCCGCTCTGTATCACTCCCTGGTCCAGCTGCAGCTTGTCCTCAGGACTATGACCCATCTGGTCTCCTCAGGAGCAGGTTCCTGCTCCCACAGACAGGTGTCTGCAGCCTGGGCTGTTACTCTGTGCTGCCATCGGAGCCCCTCATCTCATCTGATACCCCAACTATTGGGCCAGCAAAACAAACCTGAGGCTTGTATGTTAATGCTGTGGGTTGTGGGAAGCTCAGGCCAGCAGAGGCCTGGCTGAGAGGTGGCTTCCTGGCTTGTGAGCTGCTGAAAAGAGCCAGGAGGCTTGAAGTGCTGCAAGCGTTGCCCTTAGTGGGACTATCAGACAAACAAGAAGGTGGCAGGTGCCCCTGACTTTTGCCAGCATCCAGGATGAATGAGTAGGAAATGAATACTGTTAGGCAGAAGCACTTCTGTAGGAAGAGGAATGCCTACTGTGTGGCATATTCTGTGCATTTCTCTGCTGAGCTCACGCGTGGGCACTTCAAAGCTTCCCGTGTGTGCCGTGGAGGTGTGATGTGGAGAGAATGAGGTGGGGACTAAGTGGGAGATGCATTCTTTTAAAAGAAATAAGTAATTCTAGAACTTGTCTGAAAATGAGAGTGTCCATAAGTAAGCAAATGGGGAAAGGAGGACTCCTGGACACTTTGGCTTAGGGGAAGACGTTGCAATTCATTCTAATTTAAAGGTAGTTTGCTCTATCCTGATGTCATTGGAAAAGAAGGGTTGATTGTGCCCTGTCTTGGCAGGAGCAGAGCTGCACAGGCCTGTGAGCAGCATTGTGCTTTGCCTTTGCTCATGTGTTTTAACACTTGCATGCCTTTAAGAGCTGAATTGTTCACGCTGTGACACACTCCCCAAGTCTGGGATTTGGACTCCCACAAACCCTGGAAATACTGCTGGGAGGCTCTTGAGGCTGAAGGCTCTGGTTCTGTTCAATCAAGCTCCTTCAAGCTCTGCTGAAGCATCTCTCACCCTGTTGCATGTCCAGGTTTCATTTGCATGTTTCCTGTGGGTCCCTCTGTGTGCAAGGGGAGGCACTTAGCAGGAATGGTTCCTAGCACCTTTGCCAGTGCAGGTAGCTTGTGCAGGCTCCTACTGGGGTTTGAAGTTTGTCCTGCCTGGCAATGTGATGCTCTCTGCTGCAACAGGAGCAGGTTGGATGCCTGTGTCAGCTGCTCTCTGGAAGAGGTGGTTCCACTAAGCCTTGCTGCTTGCGTGGCTCTGGTGCTCGTCACTTCTGGCCTTCCTGAGCTGGTTCATGGCCAGCTTTGTACCTGCTTTGGTCTCATCCCAGTGGTGTTGTCCCTCAGCATAGGTGCTGTTCTGCATGCTCAGTGCTTATTGCCTCTGTGCTTCTGAAGGGCAGTCCAGCACTCTTTGGGTATTGAAGCTCTTCCAGGCTTGTGGAGCTTTGTTCTCCCTGGGCACTGGCAGTGACTCAACCTCATCGTGAGCATCAACAACCTGCTGTCTGTTAAGTCCTCTTGATCCCCAGGCTGATCTGTGAAGCACTGTGCCAGGAGCAGCTTGGTGCAGCCACTTTTAATGCCTGCTCTCTCTTCTCTCGTGGGTTCTTTATGCTGCCTTTTCCATCCCAGGCAGGTAGTTCCCTGGAGTGTGGCATCAGGTGCCTTCTGGCAGCACAGCTGAGACTCACCCCTGTCCTTTGCTGGGAGGATCAGGCACCTAAAACCAGCCCTTGGGGCAGCCTCACACAGCCTGCTGGTGCTACTCTTTATGATTTCTCTCCCTCACATCAGCTGTTCTTTGAAACTCTGAAGTGTTACATGGGGACTGGACTCAATGCTTGTTCTGATGCTGTCACTGGGTATTGCTGGGTGGGTTCTGATGCTGTCACTGGGTATTGCTGGGTGGGCTGGGCAACTGAAAAAAAGGGATCAGAAAAAAAACAACCCAAGCCAAGGCCAAAGCTGAGCTGATGAGAACAGAACAGGCAGGCTCTGTGAGGTGCTTTGGAAGGTGGTGAGCAGCAGATGGCTCTGTGCTCTGTGCATCCCTTGCACACCACCGAGCAGCTACGTCACATTGTTCAACAAGCCTCAGAGAAGAGTCTGCGAATGTGCCCTCAGCTCCCCTCCTTCCTCACTCCCTCCCACCCCCGTGGTTTGTTGTTTCCCTCAGTAGCTCCGAGTCCTGGCTGCCTGTGATTGGAAACACCAGCCGTGGCTCATTCCAAGCTCCGCGGCTTCCCCCTGCACTTCGCATCCCTCACAAACTGTTTGCTCAGCTTTGGCATCTTGCCTCCGAGGAATTCTGGTTATTTGAAGGTTTAAAAATCAGCTATTTGAGCCCCTCACAGTCGTGACTAACAGGCTGTTAGCTGGTAGGAGACCTGCTGGCTGGCATCTCAACCCTCTGCCAGGGATGCTGTGTCCTGCAGAGCCTGCTACGGCCATGCCTGTGGAGCTGAGCGCTGTCAGAACACGACCCCAGAGCAGTGCCCTGGGAGGGTTCACGTCTGGGGAAGCAGTGAAAGGAAGGGCTGTGTTCAGCCACATGTTCCTCCTTGGCTTTTTATTGCTTTAACATGTCTTCAGTGGAGCACGTCAGCGCCGGGGCTGTGGGTGCCAGCCCTACACCTGGCCCGAGCTGGAAACAAGCACAGCTTGGCCTTTCATCTGCTCTGTTTTCTGTTATGATTGGAACCCAGGATTGGCCCCAGATCAGACAAAGGGTGAGCTGAAAACCATCCTTGGAGCCGGTTTCTAGAGGAAGCCTCGCAGGGCTGTGTGTGGGGGGTTTGGGCTCGGGTTCTTGCTCGGGTTGGAGCGGTTGTGTGGAGTTTCTGTGCTGGCAGAGGCACGAAGCCCTTGTGTGCAATGTGGCAGCCAGAGCTGCAGGCAGCCGGGCCAAAGGCTATCAATCATCACTTTAATTTCTTGGTTTATGGGTTCGTGTTGACTCCAGAGCAATAGGAAAAAGGTGCATGGAGCCACCTCTTGTAATTAAAAGGCTGCTGTGATTAGGCTTCGGTGAGGGATGGGGAGAGGTGCAAAAAGGATGTGCCTTGGGAGCAGATGCTGGTTTCCAGCGTGGGCTGTGTTGCTTCCCTCTGTGCTGTGCTCAGCCCTCGTGTTCTCTGGGGGCCAGGTTTCTTGGGGAGAGCCCCACGGGCCGTGCAGCACGCTCACTCTACAGAGTTCCCTTCTAGCCTGGTTTGTGTTTGCATTCTCTCATCCTGAGCCAGCAGACCTTGTTTCCCCACTGTATTTAAGTGGAATCTTCTGTTTGCTCTCAGCTAAGGCCAGTTCCACTTCAGCCTGGGCTGGGGTGGCTTTCCCCTCGCTGCTGAGCACAGGTATGGGGGCATTTTGCACCCAACAGGTGCAGCAATATTTCTCTCTCCAAAGCATTTGCAGAAGGAATTGCACATCTGTCCCAAAGCTTGTGCCTTTGTGCTCATCACCCTCAGACACGGCCCTAATTCAATGCAGACACGAAAACTGCAGCCCAGCTTGTGCTTCATAGCTCTTAAGGAGAGTGACCCATCATATGATACTTGTTTGAAGTCTTAGTTAACCTTTAATCATTTGATGTTGAAGTCTGGCTTTGATTTTTGCTGCAGGGGAATGTGTTCTGCAAAGTCTTGGGGAAGGAAAGATGCCAGTGCCCTGGCATTGCTCAGCCTGCCAGCGGTGGGCTACCTCTGAATCCCCTCTTAAGTGATAAAGGCTGTGGAATGGAGGCTTTTCCCACTTCCATGCTTGGGTTCTGTCTCTTCTGAGGCTGGTATCCAGCACCAGGATAATAACTGAAGTGCTGATGAAGGTAATGTGTGTGGTTGGGGGTGCAGGTCTCCCACAGAATCTCCTCAGTGCCAAGCTCTGCTGAGGAAGCACTTACAGGTGTTTAGAAAAGCAGGACTAGAGATGTTAAACCTTCAGCACATTCCACGATGAAGTCAGAGCCAAAAGCTCTTCAGAAGCATGCCTGCTTGTTTGTTTTTTGCCTGATGGGAGGTGCTGGTAACCGACAGAGCTGTGAGATAAGGCAGCCCTCGCTGTGCCAAAGAGCAAGGTGAAGAATTCCCCTCTCCTGCTCCCACCCTGCAGCACGTGCTGTGGGAGCAGGAGCCCGTGACTGGTCAAGCTGCTGTGAGGAATCTGCCCTCCCCAGTGGGTCTGGCTGTGTGCCTGGGTGCTGGGCTTCCCCTCAGAGTGGAAATCCTGGGGCTGCTTTGCTGCTTGTGCAAGGTTGGGTGAGGAGCCAGGTGCCTGCGTCAGTCCAGCCTTGCTGCACCCATCTCCAGGGCTTCTAGCACTTGTGACCTCCTGAACTCTTCATCCCTGTGCCACTGGTTGCTTGTCACCTCAGTTCCTTCCCTGTGAATATTACACCTGTCTTCTTCTCCAATGAATGAGAAATAAAGTGCCCCAGCTTCAGCCAGAGCTGCTGGGTAAGTGGCCTGTCAGCAGGGACTGCCACAGGCAGGGGTGTGAGTGAAATGCAGCTGGGGGAGAGAGGGAGGGAGGGAGGCACATGGGGCCTCAGCCAGAGTTGGGAGCTCATCCCCTCCTGATGGCAGAGGCTGGGGAGCAGGTAAAACTGTCCAAGGGGAGGGTGGTATGAGCCTGGGACCCCCAGACTGTGGCGACGTGCTGGGGTCTGGGTGTTGCCTGGAGGTTTGGCCACGGGCTGCGTGGCTGGGAGGTGGATCCAAGGGAGGGTTATTAGGGACGTGCACTCCCCACACGCTGCTTCTCTTCCTGCTCTGCAGAAACACTTGGCCTGTTCAGTTGCAGTTTGGACGTGAGAATGGAGTGTGGTATTGGGGAGCATATACTGGGCTTGACTGGTGGAGTTTGGGTTTCATAAGTTGGTACATTCTTTCCCCCTGGTGATGGTTGAACCTCGTGGGGCACTTGTCATCCCTGACTCATAGATACTATTGTGGGCTTGCTTTGGCCTGTGATCACTCCTGCTGAACCCCAGTGAGTGCTGGGCAGGTGCCCAGGAGCACGTGGGATCAGACCTACAGTCCTGTAAAGCTCCTGGAAGTCATCCTAAGCTCCCAAGCTTTGAACATGCTTACTTAGCCCGTGCTGGAGGAGCTGTGTGGGCAGCCCTGGGTCTGTGCTCACAGAAGGCTGCTGTGTGCTGAGCTGGGGGAGATGCTCAGCTTCCTGGACTCACTGCAGGCAGGTTTTGGTTTGGTCCCCAAATCTCTCTTGGCTTGAGCTTTCTGTCTGTGTGCTGATGATAAAAGCTCTGCCGTGTCTCTCCTGGGGCTGTGGGGAGGATAAACACAGGAGAGGTGTTGAGACATGGAATGTCACAGGAATGGGGGCTGGCTGATGCTGAGAGCTCTGCTGCCATGGCCAAGCACCTCACTGACTGGGCAAGATGTAATGGACAGAAGCTGGAACACACAAAGTGCCACTGGAAGAGGAGGAGAAACTTC
Organism: Urocolius indicus; assembly: GCA_013401255.1. Lineage (NCBI taxonomy): Eukaryota > Metazoa > Chordata > Aves > Coliiformes > Coliidae > Urocolius > Urocolius indicus. The sequence continues at coordinate 45,213 of WBNH01000909.1, forward strand.
TTTACTGTGAGGGTGAGGGAGCCCTGGCCCAGGCTGCCCAGGGAGGGTGTGGAGGCTCCTGCTCAGGAGGTTTCCAACCCCAGCTGGACACGTTCCTGTGCCCCCTGAGCCAGGGGAAGCTGCTTGAGCAGGGGCTGGGGCTGCAGCAGCTCTGCAGGGCCCTTCCCACCACTCACCATTCTGTGATGCTGGGTGAGGCTGAGAATATCCCCTTGAAGCAGGAGCAACACTGGAAACAGCCCTGAGATGTGGGAAAAGTCCCTCACTTCTACCAAAGAAAAGTAATCTCTATAGCTCCTTCAGTCTTGTGCCTTATGTCAGCTCCAGCAGCAGTGGGGCCTGGTCCTGGAGCCTGGCTGTGCAGTGGGAGGTGATGGATGCAGAGAAAGCAGCAAGGTTTGCTCTGTAAGTGCCAGGGCTCAGCCGCTCGCCCTGTGTCGTGTTTGTCTGCTCCATGTGCATCTCCCCTGGTTCTGAACATCCTTGAAGACATTTTCATTAATCTCTTAATCTGAGAGTGCTTAACACAATTTATAAAAGGCTAAGGGTAGTCTGGCAGGCTATTAAATTACTCCTTCATTGAGAAAACAAGGATGTCTGGAGTGCAGCAGCTACCTGCCATGGTTCATAGCTATCACAAGGCTGAAGCACTTGATCTCTTAATTTCCAGAGATGTCAGGCTGACTGTTTGTTTTCTTGTTAAAAGCACTTTGGTAAGAACTGAGGGTCAACTACAGACTCTAATAAAAAGAAATCCCTGGTCCCTCCTGCTGCAGGGGATGTCTGTTTCCAGCACAAGGCTGGCGTAAGAGCTCTGCTCATACTGGAAGCAGTGGACTTGCTGAGCTGGGTGTTACTTTACAGAGCTGGGGCTCATCTTTCCTTTCTGAAGAGGTAAAACCTTTTGCCCTGTCCCCTCAGACCAGGGCCTGTTTGTTCCTGCTGATGTCCAGGAGCAGCATCCTTGGGGGAAGCTGGGACCAAAGGGCTGCTGTGGGTGGCACTGGCTGAGCTGGTCGTGGGTAGTACCCATCCAGCCTCTGTGGACTTGGCTTTCCTGGTCAAACCAGGCTCGTGGGGCTGTGCTGCTGCCATGCTCTGTGTGTATTCCACCTTTCTGCTTCCTCTGCTCAATGCTTAGGCTCAGGGCAGATGTGCCAGAGGCAGGGACTGACTCCTGCCTGCCTTTGCAGTAGCCTCTGGTTGTAGTTTCTTTTCTGTGGCCATCCCAGCTGGTGTCTGGGTGAGGCTGCAGGGATGGCATTTGCCTTTCCAAAGCGGGTTTCTGGGGAGTCTGGTGTGTGGGTTTTTTTTTTCCTGAGGTGATAACTTTACAGAGGAGACTAATGACCACATGTTGCTGAAATCCTGCAGCGAGTCCATCTGGAAGGGACCCGTGTCTGTGGGTAACAGCTGGCAGGCAACGACAGCAGAGGGAGCTGCCCCAGCAGAAGTGAAGAGGTTGACCTCTTTTCCTCTCTGACAGGGCTGTTAGCTTTTTAGGATCAAAGCTTTTCACATTTGGTCCCTGTACTTGAAGAAGCTCAAGTGTTTCCAGTGCAGACATTAGTGATTCTGGCTCTGCTCCCTGCCACCCATCCCAGATCCACTTTGCAAGCATTCTCCTTGAAACTCTAGTTTACAAAAATAAAACCTAGATTAAAGCCAGTACAGCTGCCCTGAGGTTTGAATTGATGCTGGTATGATGTGCTGCCAGAGAGAGAATTACTCAGGAGTGTGGATTAGAGCTGTTTGTCTCCAGGAAGACCTGGTCTTCAAAGCCAGGGAATTTTCCAGCTAGAGCTGGTGCATCTTGAGTTGTGAGGATCTGGTGCCCTTCTCCACTGGCACCAGACAGACAGCTATCTTGTTTTTTTTATCTCAGCTTCTTCATCTCCTTTCTTCCCAGCTGGCTTAGTGTTCTCCCATGCTCTTGCTTTGGCTCCAGCCTGCTGGCCAGGCCTGCTCTCCAGCCCTTCCCCCTTGCTGCCTCTCCCCAGCTGTAAAAACTTCCAATACTTCAAAAAAATATTTCCCTTCCTGTTGGGGGAGAGGAGGTCACAGCTCTGTGTTGTGTTTGCTTGTCCCAGACTGTCCACACTCCTGCAGCACTGCTGCGGGTCCCAGCGTTCTAGGGAGGTTTAGGAACCTCAGTTCTTAGCAGCTGCTGGGGCTGGGGAAGGAGATGCTGCTGCTGCTGAGCTCTGGCAGGAGTGTAGTGCCAGTGCTGTGTTGGCATCTCGAAGCAGCAGGGCAGGGGCTCGTGTGTTTGCCTGTGTGTAGGGAAGGCTGAGGCTTCAGAGGAGCAAAGGCACTGGGCAGGACAAGTTTTCCTCCACCCAGTGCCCTGACAGTGCACGTTACCCCTGGAAAGGGCTGCAGCAAGTGGTGGTTGGTGCCAGCTGCAGCAGCAGGAAGGCAGCCCCAGCCCCATGGTCCCAGGCAGGTCCCTGTTCCCCAGTGAAGGTGGGGTGATGCTGCTTACCCAGAGCTCCCCACACTCCTCCTCTGCAGGGATGTTGCTGGTGTGCTGCCCTGGCCCCAGAGCACAGGCTGGGCTGAGCGTGGCTCTGCCACAGACCTGGCTGCCTCTCCTTTGCTTGGAAGGCTTCAGCCTTGACCAGAGCTGTGCCTGAGCGAGAGGTGAGCTCCTCACCTGGCTCTGAGCATCAGTTCTGTGTAGCTGGCAGAGGGACGGTCTGCCTCATTTGGGGATGGGGTTGTTCAAGGAGCCATCTGACCATGTGTAGGGGGAGAGGCAAAGCAGAGAGGGTCACAGTGCTGCAGAGTAAAAGTGACATGAGAATCCTGTCCCTGCCAGGGCTGGTGGCCCTGAGCCTGTGCTGTGTGTGAGTCAGGAGCTCAGGCTGTAGCCCCCTGCCCAGGGAGTGAAGGGCACACTGAGGACTTTCCCAGGCTTTGGGGTGCTCTGTGGTACTCAGCTCCTGGGACTGGAGCTGAAACTCTGCAGGAGGTTTGGGGTCCAGCTTGGATTGAGGCTTGTTGTTGGTACCCAGAGCTGGGCCACCCCTAGGGCTACATCAGAAGCAGGCTCTGGGTCTCTGGCTGTGGCTTAGGCCAGATCCTGTGTGTGGGGGCCTATGGGTGGCATTGCCACACTCAGCAAGTCGTGTTGCTCCCAGCTCTGAGCGTGTCCCATCGCTGCCAGGCCGTGGAGCCTCGCCTCTGTCTCAGGGCAGCTTTTGTTCCCCAAGGACTCTCCATTCTTAGCTCTTAGAGCCAAAACTCTCTGTGTCTGCAAGCGCTGCCTTTGAAGCAAGCCAAGGCTGCCCCAGGCAGTCTTTGGACAAGCGTGGGCTCTGGCTCAGTGCTTCTGACACAAAGTGTTCTCAGCCCCTGTCTCACCTGTGCTTCTGGGCATCTCTCTGTAAGCTGGGTGAGAAGAGGAGGAGGAAAGGCAGCGAGACAGCAGTGCCAGGGCAGTTCTGGATGGGCAATCCCATTGTACCACCCACGGGTCACATCAAGCTGAAGCCATCAGAAGGGAACTGTGTGTGGTGGCTGAGGGAGGGGAAGGGAAGGGAGCTGGTCCTGTGAGCAGGCTGGTGGGGAATGGTGGAAAGTGCTGGGAAGTCTCTGGTGTGTTTTCAGAGAAGACATGGTTTGAGGCATGGGTGGATGTTTTGATGGATTCAGGCTTTATTTATTAGTGTTCCATTTCTGGCTTGTTTGTCCATCTCCTTAATGAGGGTCAGGGCTGTAAAACACAAATAGCATCCCTGATGGGGCTCGGTCTCTCCCGTGAAGCCTTCTGAGAAGCCAGCCTGGCACAGAGGAAGGGTGAGCCACCACATGCCCCACTGAACACAGCATTTCTTCCAGCAAACCAGGACCTGCTTCCTTATGTGTCCAGACCCCAGGATGGTTTAATTTCTGTGTCAGTGCTAATTGATTGGGAGCAACAATTTTGCCAGACAAAGCTGTAAATTAGTTTCAAATGGGGGAAACGGGCCACCCACTGCCCAAATATCATATTGCAGTAACAACATTAAACACAGAGCAAACCATAACCCAGGGAAGGAAAACCCAAGTGAAACCAGATTTCCACTCATTCCCTTTCCCCAGGAAAGTGGAACCAGATGGTTTGTGGCTTTGATAATAAGAGAGGCTGATTCTTTCAGATACAGCTTAAGCTAAGCATCACACAAAGGGATGGGCTGAGAGGCAAAACCTCACAGGCATGAACTGTGCCTCTGGAGACCGTGAGGCATGTGAAAGCCTCCCAATAAAAACATTGCAGGAGATTGTCTTCCTAATTGCAGCCCAGCCCAGCTGCTGGGCCAGCCCCTCTCATCGCCTCGTGCCCAGCCCCAGCGCTGCTCCCACAGCTCCCGGCCCCGCTCTCCTCTGCCAGCCGTGGCCTGCCCACCGCCTGCACCCACAGACAGGGTCTGGCAGGGCCAATTGTAGCTCTGAGGTTGGGCCACAGCTTGAAGCTGCCTCGGTGTCAGCTCAGCAGGCTCTGTGCTGCCTCAGAGCCGTGGCACTGGCTGGGCCCAGCGCTGCTGAGGTTCAGCCCCAAGCACTGAGCTCCACTGACAACAGGATCACAGCATGATGGGGGGTTGGAAGGGACCTTTAGACCTCATCCAGTCCAGTCCACCCCTGCCAAAGCAGGTGTCACCTAGATCAGGTCACACAGGAACGTGTCCAGGTGTGTTTGGAAACCTCCAAGATCCAAAGATCTCTTTTGGTCTCTCGTCTCCTTGGGAAGCAGAAGGAAGGAACCCATCCCCAAGAGCTGCCTTCTGCCATGCCACAGAGCCCTGCCTGTGTTGTGCTGGGTGCTTTGTCCCTGTTTCCCGCTGCGACAGGGACCCTGGCAACAGCAAATGCTACAGAATGGGAGGAAAGTGCCTCCTGGAACATGAAAGTGTGAGCAATTATCAATGCAGTTATCTGTGTCCTGAGGCAGCACATTGGGGTGCTGGGGACAAGATGAAAGGGAAAAGCTAGTGGGGGATTGCTTGTGACTTCTGTGGAGTTTGGTTGTGGGCACAGAAAGCTGTCTCCTGCAGGATGCTCTCCTTTCTGCAGGCTGCTGCCTCCTCACAAGTGTCTCTGGGAAGGGCCTGAGGGAAAGGTTTTTCTGCCTTTCTCCCTTTTTGGTTTTGGTTTTCTGTTTGCTTTTGAAATATTACCTTTGCCCAAGCCAAGTCTTCCCACAGATGCCTTGGGAATTGGCTTGGCAGGGGGTGTTTGCTTGTGCTGGGGAGGAGCGGGGTGGATGGTGGGGGGGAGTAGCGATGGGTTAGAGACAACCAGCTCCTGCTGGCAGCTCTTGGGAAGTGTCACCTGCTGCTGCTGCTTCGTTCTGGGGAGCTCTGTGTGTGTGTGTGTTGTGCTTGGGATGAGGGCTTTGAAAAACCATCAACAGATAATTGCAGTTTCCTCTTCTTTGCCTTGTGGTGAGGCAAGATGTGAGCCCGAGCAACCGCCGGTGCTGCAGCAGCAGCCGCTGCCTCCACCCCAGCCCCTGCCTGTCGCTGCTGAAGAGCTGGGCTGGGTTCTTGCTTTGGCCACACGTGTCAAGTCTGACATCCAAATGCCCTGCAGGAGGTGTGCAGGCCTGCAGGTGTGTGTCTGCTGGGCTCTCCTGGTTGCAGGGGCAAGGGTGGGGAGATTCTTTCTCCTCTTCGCCCAGAGTCGAGTGGAGGGAGGTGGAGCTGTACCTGTGTGTGGATGGGTTGTGCTTACGGCCCCATGGTGGATGGGGCTGGGGGGAGGTTGGCTAACTCAGCCCTCAAAGAGAGGGAATGGGTTCCAGTGGTTGCCCTCAGCTGCTTCACAGGCTTCACCCCATCCACACATGGGGAAAAAGGCAGGGCACAGCTTTAGTCCCACGGCCCCTGAGCGTCCTGCCAGCCTTGGGGAGGGTAGGCTGGCAGGAGGGATCACTGCACGGGGGTTCATCTCAGCCCCTGTGTGACCAAGGCACTCCATCTGCCTGCTCTGAACCAGGGCAGGACCTCCCCTGCCCAAGTGATGCCTGTCCCCACGAAGCCTTCCCTGGCCTCCCCCCCCCAAGAGCTGTCCCCCAGCACTCATGGGCAGCTTTGAGCAGTCGCCTGCTGGGGAGCCCGGCCAGGCCCTGGCTCTCCAACCTCCCACATCTCAGCCTCTGTGGGAGGTCCGTGGGAGATCTGGTGAGGCTCTGCTTGTTGCACCTCCTGCATCTCAGCTTCTGTGTCACAGCTGGGTCATGCCTTCCAAAAAAAAAAAAAAGAAAAGCCACGTGCTCGCTTGTACTCTTTTGGCAGCTGGAGCTGGGCTGTGCCTGACAAGCAGCAAAGCTGTTTCTCTGTTCCTTTGGCAAACTGCTTGTGAAACATGGGCTGACAAGGCCCTGGAGACACAGAGGAAATTCCCACCACAACCGGAGAACGCCCCGTGGTCCTTGAACTTGTGAGGACTAGCAGCTATCATTATGCATGCAGCATCTCTTCCTCCCCCCACCCCCCACTCCTCTCCTCAGCCCCGGCTGCCGGCAGCATTACAATGCTGGGTTCTCCCAGGCTTAATCGCTGTTTTGAACAACAACATTGATTGCTTTCTCCTTTTAATTATTTGCAGAGACTTTGCAAAAAAAAAAAAACCAAAACAACCCAACCCGCTTTAGGTGACAGAAACCGCAGCTCAGTGTGTTAACGTTTAAGCATTTGCCCCGTCTCGGGGAATCTTTCAAGCTCAGCCACCAGCAGGGCTGTGGGAAAGGAGGAGGCAAAAAACATCTTGTCCTCTAATGACCTGCCTTGCATACATGCATTCTGCCTCCAGTGCAGCCCTGGGGAAGCAGACTGGGTGTCTCTGTCTCTGTCCCTGATCCCTTTCTGATTACAGTGGATGAATTGAAGCACTTAACAGCTCTTGGCTGCTAATTTGCAGCTCAAACCACCTCCCCCCCCCCCCCC